>DWMF01000800.1:0-13119 GCA_018244815.1 Parelbella polyzona | reverse complement strand
TGGAAAATCAATAAGTCCTTCCAATGTATCTGTTCAGTAATTAAGGCACGAAGGGTAACAAAAAAATACACACTGATATTGGATAATATTTATTTTATATGAACAATTTGTATTATTAAATACGTATAGTATGGTACACGCAATATATATTGTCAAAGAGTATCAAAATTATACGAACGTGCTAATACAGCAAATCTTTGAAATGACACAACTTGTACTGACGTGACGTAATAGTGGGATTGTTACCAACAATGAAAAATTTTAGTTCCGATTCAGGACTTTTTTGCCAAGCTATACATACATTGATTACTAAAAACACACTTTTTATTGCTTTTTGCAATTTGTATTAAATTAAGATCTCTACTAAAAAATGACACAGCATCTATACACTGCATTTGTAATTAAAAGAAACAAATAATTTATTTTTCATCAAATTCAGCTATGTTTTGTTTCTTTCGCTCGCTATTGTAATAGACAATTAAAATGAAATTACTTTAAATAAGTTTGAAAAATTATCATAAATCTTAACATCACGCCTGTAATCCCCGAAGAGAAAGGCAGAGGGGTATAGTACACCCCCACGATTCACCAGTTACGTAAGGCTCATGTAAGCCTTTTGCCATATACCGAGCACAATTCCAGACTCCGAGTCAGTACTAAAAATTCTAAATTAGAAAAATCTAATAGTACCCGACCTCGGATTTGAACCTAGGACCTCGCGATCGGCAGTCGCGCTTGCAACCAATCAGAAAAAATTAGTCAAAGATAGTCAAAAATTGTCATCAGTGTTATTAAATACTTGCTGCATTTATGTGCACTTGATAGTTCTGCAAAACCCGTAGAATATTTTTGATTAATAAAGCAATTCTTGTATTAATATTAATATAAAAACTATAATTATTAATATAAAAACAATATTATTAGGTTAAACATTGCTTTTCAAGTTTATGTTACCAAATGTATTTATCCACATGTCTAAAATTATTATGCAGTTGCCTTAAAGACATTTTACAGCTTTAATAAATATAAGTTATGTATTTTCATCATGATCGGACTATGGAAACATGATAGGTATACCTATAATCTTATTTTACAAAGCTTTCGAACTGTATCTAAGCACTAACACTGTAAACTCTGTAAAGAGTTTTACAGATCATTACACTATCTGTGGAGTCTGTCAGAAAATTTTCACGTCAATCGAATGTTTGTTTTCTTCATTCTTGAGTCAGTAATTCAGAGCAGTCAGAATTGCTGTTCACTACGCCTTCACCTTAGGTAAAGAATTAAATTGACAACATGTCCTCATCTTCAACGTTAGAAAACCTCGAAACTCAACTGGAAATGTTCATTGAGAACGTGAGACAGATTCGTATAATCGTCAGTGATTTTCAGCCACAGGGACAAAGTGTGTTAAATCAGAAAATGTGAGTATGTTACCTAATTATTTAACTAAGAATATCTAGAAGATTTAGCTGTTTAAGCCGCTAATTATCACTTGTTGTTAAGCATAGCTCGTAAACCTCTCTTGGGTACACTGAAGGCCAGTAGGATGTTTTAAAATGGATTGACCTGGACGCATAGAGTTACCTTCCAAAAAGTGGTATTTGCAAATATATAAATTATAAGAAGTATTGTAATTTAGAATTTATTTAGAAGAAATTGTTGCGTGAGGAATAAGACTGCCTGTTTCTTTACTTGTATTGATAAACAATAAAAGTGTTTTGTTTATTGTTTTCGTCATAGTAATTATTGTAAATATGATAACTGCACTTTTCTATCTATTCTAGGAAGTTTTAAAGACAGAAGATGATTTGCAAAGTACATGAATCTTAAACCCTATGAAAACTATACACATGTAATATGTCTACAATTAACCATAATTTGTCTAATACATTGTTATTCATTTAATAACAACAATTTTTATACTAATTAGTTATTTCTAAACATTTACAGTCAGTCGCTGGTCACTGGACTTCAAGAAGTAGATAAGCTCAAGTCTGAACTCCACGACATCCATGTACCTACCGAAGTGTTTGAGTCAGTATATTAAATTAAATATTCCTCTTAACATTTTTATTATGTTTTACTACTTAAGTTTATAAATGAAAAAAAATATATATTATAAAAAAATAAACCAATTAGGCTACCCTCCCATATTGGGGGGTTTCCCCATAGGAACCACACTTGGCATTGCTGGTTGGTGACCACAGTAGGTGTTTGTATTACTCAGGAAGACGCTGCTGCCCATCTCCTGGTATGATCTCTCTCTCGCCTCTTATGATTCCTGGGGACCTAAAAGGGTAATGCAATTCTAATCTGGCACCATGTCTTGGTAAAAGGAGCTTACTAGGACAACCTGAAGAAGACAGCGGGAAGCTGCTGGATTCAGAGGGCCCAGTACCAGAGGGAGTGGCGCCAATTAGGGGAGGCCTATGTCCAGTAGTGGACATCAAGAGGCTGACGATGATAATGATGATGAGGCTATCCTAATCATACATATGTGATTAATGCTGGCATGTAGTCTTATAGTCTTTTTAACATAAAATTAATTTTTGTGATAGACACTTGTATGTTACCAGAACATCTTGATAAAATTCTATTGTATATAGCTAGCTTTAATGTATATCAAGACAACACAAATATTAGTCCTAACACAATAGTTAATTTTAAAATAAAAAAAACTTTTTGTTTTAGCTACATAGACCAAGGTCGGAACCCCCAGCTGTACACTAAAGACTGCATAGACAAAGCCCTAGCGAAGAATGAAGAGGTGAAAGGAAAGATAGATTCGTACAAGAGATTCAAGAGCCATCTCCTGTCGGAGTTGTCAAAGACTTTCCCGAATGAAATTGCCAAGTATAAAGCAATGAGGGGTGGAGAATAGATATATATATTCAATAGTTCATAATAATTTTTAATTAACTTTATATATTATGTGATAGTGTTAAGATTGTAACTATATTGTTTTTAATAAAATACTTTATTTAAACAATGAATGTTCTATTAATAAAATGCCTTAGATCAACATTGTGTGTTAACTGTTTAAAATAAAATCACATATTTTTGGAATATACATTAAAACTTTATTGAAAAATCGAATATGAAAAAAAGTTACAATAGTTTGCTAAACATTTTTATGTAAGAATTTTGCAGTGAACAAAGAAAATTCTACTTCAAAAACAATTACAAAATACACAGCTATAAAGTGAATCTAGCGTACAGGAAAGAGATATAAGTAAAATTAGAATTGAAAATATTTTAATAGAATAAAGATACTTTTCAAATAAAAGTGGATTCAAATTAAAACAATAATATTTAAAATAGAATTCAGACAGCAAAATACAATTGAGACAGAAAACCAGCTTTGCCTTTGATTATTCATAATAGATTAATTATCTTGACTGTCTAGTTAAAATTCGACTTGTTAACATTAAATATAATTAAGTCTTTGCTATAAAATAAATGTTAATTTATTCAAATATTCCTGGGCATGTTTGAATTACGAAACATTTGTGAATAAATAAATAACATTTCTTTTTACAATAAGTTAAAATAAGGCAGGCTATTCAAGACAAGGTCGTTTGATGCAATGGCAATTTTATAAATACTTATCAATAAAAAAATATATGGAAGCACATTTGTGTTCCAATAATAACATAGTTTTTTAAATACTCTGCCTTAAAAATATCATAAGCCAAAATATAATTATAATACAGTATCAGTTTCAACGAAGGAGTATTTTTCCTCTCCACTTACATCCTTGATATCCTCTGGATGGATTATTTCTATGGTTTCCGCGTCGCTATCGTAGAGAATTTGTGTTGATTGTTCATGTATCGTAGTTTGGACATAACTAGAAACTTTCCACATTTGATAGAATTCTTTCTTGACAGGTTCAACCAGTCGATATTTACTTGTGATGTAAACATAATTCCAATGGTCGCAGGAACGATCGTTACCCCAGTTCAAAGTTCCCGTCATGAGAATCCTATCGTCGACTAAACAAAATTTATGCTGCATTGTAAATAATGGTTCGTTTTCTTTGTTTTTTATTTCCGCTCCTGAAATTGTTTTCGTTAATATTTAAAAATATAAGTATTGTCAATTATTGTTTTTATGGGAGCCACATAAAATATATACATATCTAATTACCAGCTTCGATGAGTTCCTTCACGAAAAATTCTGTAGATTCATTAAATCCGGACTTATCTATAATTATACGAATCTTTATTTTCTTTTCCTTTATTAATCTTACTAATCGTCCTTGGATCGCTGGATTATGAATGGCAGGCATGCAAACGTGAACAGATTTTCTTGCGGATTCAATAAAGCTTATTAATTTGTCAAAGTAGTTATATGCATTGTATTGTAGTTTGCAAAATACCATCACTTCATTTACTTCTTCACTTCGACTTTTATAATAATAGGCTGCCGCAGAAACAAAACATGTTAGAGCAATTGCACCAATCGACGACAAAATACGCGGACTTAATCTCATTTTATGTAATTTCAAACATAAATGGAACTGCTTTGGGTTACACTGAGACCAATCTATAATTTTAGGATTTCAAATAAAATACAGAGGTCTTTTCATTTTAGCTACATATAAAAAGTATAGTACAATATTTCTGATTACCCTCTTTTTATTTTGCCTAACAATTAAGTTGTGCAGTATACCAAATCTAATAGTGTTATGTTATAATAGTTTAACTAAGAACAATTTTTCTAGTAGTTAACAACAGATTCATTAACAGCAACATGTAGAATATTCATCATTATTTTAAATTATTCTCAAGAGTAATAAATTTTTTTAAAATTTCAACGCATTCATAGCATACAAACGAATTGCAAAACTGGACCGTTTTCAAGATGCCTTAATATAATTATGGAATTAAGTTTATTAACATATTTCGTTATAATTATTCTGTTGAGTATGTCATGTAAAAAATGTTTTACCCAATTAATCAATAATATTTTTTTTATCCTACAATTCTTCAAAAACATGCTTCGTAAACATATGGTAAGGCGACAGGGCGCGAATATTGATGAAATACAGATAACAAAATGGTCATTTAATTTTATGCTGTTCCTGCTATCAACGTAAAATAAGCGTAAAAAATAAGTGAACAATAATGAGAAAGAACCTTTGTTGTCTTTATCAAAGAATACAAAGTGTAATTTTCCTAATATAAGTTTTAGTTATCAATAATAAGCCAGAATTATGGGTATAACGGGTTTGATCCCCTTCATAGAGAAAGCATCCAAGAAAGTTAATATCAGTGAATTTAGCGGCTCCACAGTGGCTGTTGATACTTATTGTTGGCTGCACAAAGGTGCATTTGCTTGTGCTGACAAACTGGTACGGGGAGAGGAGACAGATATGTAAGTTTAAATTTAATTTTAATATTATGTTTTATACCAGATGTACCATTAAATAATATTTTCATTGAGATCCTGTAGTGATACATTTTAGCCAGTAATATTTTTTGGTTGTTAATTAGTCCATTTCTGTATGGCTATTTGCTTGTATTTTTCAGACACATCAGGTATTGCTTAAAGTATGTGACTATGTTGTTGGCGAAGAACATAAAACCAATTTTGGTGTTTGACGGAAGACACCTTCCAGCTAAAGCCATGACTGAGTCCAAGAGAAGAGAGTAAATATTTTAATCAGCTAATAATTTATTACTATGACTTTGAATGTTTCACGGACATAAAATATAAGTTGATAACAGCTGTGCTAATTACATGATTTACTTTAACTGAAGTCTACTTTTTAATAAATTCATTTGTACCAACGGAGATCACATCACTTGGTTGAATATTTAAATAAACAATTGCTTTATCTCTTATACCCGAGGCAGTCAATAACATTGATACAAACACTCATGTTATATAACACATTATAGTTTCCTAAACACTGCCATTAATATAAAAGTATTCCATATATTTGATATGTATATATTTGTATAGAAGGAGCACATTTGGTCTCTAGGGATCACTTTTGATGTTGGTGCTTTGTGCCTACCTCATAAGTGACCTTGCATGAAGATAATTATAATATCTTGTATAGCTTTCTGAACATTTGATAACATTTTGTGTAGCATTTTAATTGTTAATTTTCAGCTAACTGTTAATGGGCAGATTGTTAACTATTAAACAAATTACTACATTATATTACACTTAAGATTAAACAGCTATGTTATTGTTATTTTCAGGTCAAGGAATATTTCTAAGAAGAGGGCAGCTGAATTACTTAGTCTTGGGAAGGTCTGTATGACATGTTTATCTAGATGTTGTACATGTGAATTACAATCTGTTAATCAGTAAGCTGTTACACATTTTAGTATCAATCCATTAAAAAAATTGACGCATATTTCCTCACACAAGTCATGTATGAAGTAACAACAATATTATACCCGTAACTATATTTACACACTGCTCTATTCCAGGTATTTAAGACTAATAAAGCAATGAGTACTTAACGTTCCCTAAAAGTACTTAAGAAAAAAGTGTGACATGTTTATAAAATTTATGAGCCACAAAACTTTTTATTTTTGACCCTTTTATAGTTCCACTGTTGGAATATGGGTCTCCTCTCACATTGAGAGGAGATGGATGGAGATCCAGACCATAGTCTGCCACACTGGTAAGGTGCAGGTTGGCAGACTTCACACACCTTAAATTTTTTTTTATAAATTTTAAGGTGTGTACGTTCCTTTACGAGGTTTCCTTCACTGTTAGCAATTGATATTTAAAGTTAAAACACACTTTTGTAAAGAGGTGCATACCATGGATTTGAAACCAGGATCCCCAGAGTGAGATGCCGAGTTCTTAACCACTACTACTATGAGACATAAGTTGTAACCAAATCTATATAAAATTAATTTCAATTGCAGATAGATGAAGCCCGCTCATACATGCGGCGTAGTGTGGACATCACTCACGAGATGGCGCTAGCACTTATCAGGGAGTGTAGGAAACGCAATGTGGACTGCATAGTAGCACCCTACGAGGCAGATGCACAGCTTGCCTATCTCAATATCAAGAATATTGCACAATTGGTCATCACTGAGGACTCTGATTTGATTCTTTTTGGATGTACAAAGGTATTTGTTGTTTCATACCGGTTAAAAACTTAACTTATGAGAGATCTTGTTAAGCTGAAGAAATTACAATGTTATGTTAATCCACATCAAGCACAATGTGGCATTAGACAAGCACATCTGATATTTTGATGATGTTTGTAATATGGACTGACACTTTTAAAAGAGAATAAAACAGTTTTTGGACCTAGTCTAAAGAGTCCTTCATAATTAGAATTTATTGCACAATGTTTAAGTAAACTTTAACTTGACAGCATTGAACCAACAATTTCCACCATTTCAGGTATTGTTTAAGATGGACCTAGGAGGCACAGGCACGCTAGTGGAGACAGCCAAGTTGCCTCTAGTAATGAAGTGCCCAATAGAGCACTATACATTTGACAAGTTCAGACAGATGTGCATAATGTCGGGCTGTGATTACTTAGCCTCCTTGCCGGGTATAGGGCTGGCGAAGGCTAGGCAGTTTGTTACTGCTACACAGGATTCCAATTTTGCAAATGTAAGTAGTTCGGTATGTAGGCATTTTTTAGTATATATTAAGAAACAAGAAAAGTAAGTAATCAGTATTCTGCTGTTATTAATCATTTGTGTGTATAGTATTGAGTTATTAATAATTAATTTTGTAGTAAAATGAAGTAAATGTTTACATAAGATGTTCTCATAAGTATTTTAACACCTTGAAGTAATTGTATGATAACATTGAACTATATTATTTATCATTGTTCCTACAGGCTTTAAGAAAATTACCGAGTTACTTCAATCGATCAAATTTGACAGTGACTGATGAGTACCGAGAGAATTTCTTGAAAGCAGAGGCTACATTCAAGCACCAGTATGTTTATGATCCTATTGAGAGAAAAATGGTGCGACTGACAGATCCAGATGATGAGGGTAACTTGTCATTTCATTACATACATATAATATGATAACTGATGCCAATAGTATGGTCAACAAGCAGATATTAGGAAAGGTTTGGGTATTGATACTGTTGTTGGAACATAGTTAATGATGGATTTTGAATTAGTCTTAGTATTGTCTATGAATTGTATCCACTGATTTTAGAGTTTTCAGTGCAGGAGTATGGATTTTATTATAGAGTCCAAAACTATTGCATAATAATTGTATTGTTAATAAATTTTTTTTCCAGATGTAGAAAAAGCATTATGTGTTAATGCAGGTGAGCTATTGGATCCAAAAACGGCATTTCAGTTAGCATTAGGGAATTTGCATCCTTTCACTTTGAAGAAAATGGATGACTGGGACCCAGACTATCGAGATACAATTGTAAGTTTATGTAAATTTTATGATAAATATTAACTTTGAAGGTCTTTATTAATATTGATATGATAGCATATTGAAGACGTAAAAAAACTTTATTAACTACTATAAAATACTGTGGCATACAGACAGTAAATAACTACATATTTAAAACTAAAATTATTGGTGGGTAATTGCTACCATTACCATAAGAACATGATTGGTGTTTCATTCGATATTCAGTGATCTCAGAACTGCAGGCAAGATACCAATTGCCAGAACCATAGCTTAGAGAAGTTTCTTAAAGCTTGTTGGATAAATGTTTGAAGTATAATATTGTTTTTAGAGAGCTAATATAAAGACAAGTAATTGGAAAGACGCCCGTGTATCAACCCACCCAAGTATATGGGATACAGCATTCACAAAGTATCTCAGTGAGCAAACTCCTTGGACAAAGAAGGTGAAAAAAGAGGAACTGATTACAGCGGTCCCGCATACAAGACTGAGGAAGAAAATTGTTAATTTAGTTAGCAAGTATATCCCAGAGACACAAGATGAAAGGTAATATACAGTTTGTTTCCCAATAGTAGTTCCATACATGTTGCAAAACAGAAAATCTCTTGTTCACCTCTTTGCTGGAATTACTGTATTTACTGTACTTGCGTGACATGACAGTGCTACACAAGTTTTTTCTACTCTAATTGTATAATGTTTTGCAGTTTATCCATCTTTACCGCATACCCATTAATTTTATGGACTTAAATGTGATTAAAGTGTGTCTATAATTATGAGATAGAATGTGAGATAATATATCATTTTTCTTTCAGTTTATCAATAGAAAAGTTGAGTAGTATGTATTGTGTAGAACCTGCAATTAAAAAGCAAAAGCTTGACTGTGATAGTATAGAAAACGAAATATTTACTGAAATTCATTCACAAACAACTCATAATATAGCTCTGAATGAGGACGAGATAGTCCAAGAACTGGCATCACAAAAAGCGAAGTCTCCAATCCTTGAAAATAAAGAAAGATCATTCAGAAAGTGCCTTAAAAGTGGCAGCTACTCTGTGCTCAAGAGGTTGAGCAGATTCCCAAGGACAATTTTAGACGAAAATGTAATAGAGAGTAAATTTTTTTGTGAAACTCCAGATAATTCTGCTCCAGACGACCGAAACTCTGAACATAGTGTAATTGTTGAAACTTCCCCAGAGAAATTGGATTGTAATCCTTTAACTGAAACACATGTTGATACATCGGAAGATAGATTAGGACCTAACACTAATTGCTCAGAAGATATCGATTCTGGATTCAGTAGTTCACAGAAAGAGAATTCTCCTGACAATAGCCCATTGAAAACTGAGAAGAGTCCAATATTAGAGCCAAGTCCGAGGAGTAAAAATCCGTTTAGGATAAAAGTAGATGATGTTAATGTACCTGATGCCTTAAGTCAAGATTCTGTGATAGAGAACACTTGCCCAGCAGCTTTAATGACGTCAAATCATTCTCAAGTAATTAGTTCATAGATGTCCTGTCCATGTTTTATAAATACCTTTTCATAATTTTCTTTACATAGTCTGCTTGACACATGCATACCGATTTCTGAGGCTTAGCAGTCCGTCATCAGCTAGGATGTGAATTATTTATTTCAGATAAATCTTGGCTTCTCTTGCCGATCATCATCAATGTGAACGAATCTAATCCATCAGTATTCACATTATTATAGACAGAACAATATAAGCAAAGGTTTTAATTCTTATTGGTAATGTTAAATAAATTACTTACAGCCTGTATTCCCTTATTCACCACCCAAGCCAGCATCACAACACTCACTGGAGCAGTTTAAAAGTAAAACTTTGAATCTGGCTATGAAGAAGTCCAGTTGTAAGATGCCAGGGTTGAAGAAAACCCCAACATTATCTTCAAATCAACCGACCTTGCTGGCAAAGTTTGGTTTTCAGAAAAAGTAATATTTATTTTTTGCATTAAAAAGTTACCGTGACTGCTATCATTTAGATAATGTGATTATCAAGATATTAAATGTGAATTATATTCTTTTACAGGCCCGTTTTGCGAAAGTAGTGCTGCATTTGGGTTGTACGTTTTATTACTAATATATGAATATATTTACGTCGCCAGTGTACATTTGACAGTGGAAAGTATGAAACAGAACATTTAATAAGATTCATTTGAGTTCTACACTCGCGAATATCTTGTGCGTCCCTAAATAGGTTAAGCTCAGAAAAGCATTTGATTTGCATTTTTTTTTTAAATAACCTATCACATTGTGTGGAGAAGAAAACCTCAAGACTGACCGTTCTGATCGTGTGGACAAGTTCATCCGACCGCTTTGTTGTTGAAATATATGTGATTTTACAGATTTGACATTTGTATTATTATTTGTGTAACTTTATTAACGATACCTATGATTCATCCTTTTCTTTAGCCGTACTTGTAAATCACAGCCTAAAAAAATTTAAAGTAGACATTTTTAATAAAGCAAGCTACAGGAGAAATCTGGTTTAGTCTTATTGAAATTTAGATAAGTTATTTTCGATATCAAAGTTACAGAAGTTTTGAGAATTTCACGGGTTCGACTTCACACACTTTTAGGTCGGTGTAAGTTTTAAAATTAAAAAACATCATTTAAATAATTACCAATAACATGACAATGAAACGTAGCACATGATTGAAATAAAGAATATACCTACAGGAACTTAACAACAGAAGATGAGAATATTAAAATACCTTAAAAATCCGATGACATTTATATTTTAGCGAAAACCTGCCACGTTTACCAGAATTCAGGTGTGCAAAGGTCTTGCTCGCAACCTTTTGATCGTTCAGTCATTGTTAGACAGCTATATTATCTGTCGCAACTAGATATCAGCTACATTTAATTAACCCTAATTACAATATACCCGATCGATCATTGTTATTATACCCAGCCGCGGTCTCTCATCAACTATTGCGGCTAATTATTTGAAATATTTATTTAAAAATCATGATTATTACATTCATTTCATTCTGCGTTATATGTACAATGCCTGCCTCGTTAGTCGAGTGATGGCAAGCGCGGTTGCTGATTGAGAGGTCTTGGGTTCGATCCCGGGTCGGTTTTTCTAACGTCGGGTCCCGGTTTTTCTAATGTGAAATTTCTAGTAGTAGCACGGCAGCTGTATCTGTGCCTGGTGTATGGCAATAAGCTTACTACCTATTCCATGATGGACGTATAACGTAAGTGGTAAAATGTGGAAGTGTACCTACTACAGACCTCTGTCTACCTCTTTGGGTATTATCGGCATGATGTTACGCTTACGCTATTATTTTTAAAGTACTCACATTCAAAATGTAATTATTTTGCGGCACCAAGTGTGATTGTTTTTTAATTTCATTATAGTATGTGCCTTTTCAGCAAGGTGTCGGTGGCTATGAATATATCTGTTATGGTTTGAGGATTTTTCACATCCGTTAAAACAAAATGGTTTAAGCTTTGGTATAAAAACTTCATTTGAACGGTCATAAAGAACGTAGACGTCGTTCGTTTCGGCTTGGATCGGATGACGCGATGTTACGGCGGTCGACGAGAATATGGCGATGTAAGAAATATAATTGCTTTGTCAGCTTGCGTGTTTCTTCGACGCCCGCTGGACAGCGCTGGCGATGTTTGAACAGTTATCTCGATGAATTTAAATTAGGATATTGTGTCGTGTTCAGTGCTGTACAAGATGTAATAATGACTGAAAAGATATTAAGTAACAATAATAATTAGCAAAATGTTACAGTTCGATTACATAGTATGACATTGTTAGAAGCAAGTTAATGCTAGAACAGTAGTAGAACAGATATATTGTTCGATCAGAGCACAGCAATCACTAAATCCACTTTGCAAAGGAAATATTAATAGGTACCTACCTCAAATAATTTGTAACGCCATTTGAAGACTGTAGTTCCCAGTTCACTATACCAAGCGTATAAAGTGAACTCTAAGCCGATTCCACGTTATTGAAGATCGATATGAAGAGCCCCTGACTAGTTATCAATAGTACTTAGTGCAAAGTTTGTGTTTACCGCCCTCACGACACGTACCGAATATCTCTCTATTAATTCTATTAGTACCTAAGTATATATTCCCATAATATATGCGTAGTATGCTTTAGAGGACTACAAATCTTCATCATATGACAGTGTATGTTTGTAATATTTAATATTATGTATGTTATTGATATGACATTCGTGTTAGTAATCATTAGTCGTAAGTGAGCCCATTTTTTATTAGAATAGCTCAGCATCCCGCTGCTATTTGAACGAATGTCTTCAAAAGGAAATCTACTGAAACAGGCAGTTTCACTGTTATGCAGATCTACATTTGAAATGTAGATAATTTAACGAACAAACAATTCATTTTATTTCTTCCCTAATCTGATTGTCAACCCTTGTTTCTGTTGCTGCCCGACTTTGAGACAATGGATACTGCGCGATGCCGTACAATTAAACCTATATAAAAGGAATCTGATAAAAATGTCGTAATTATAATGCCTTTTTAACAAGGGTCCAGCGTTTCTTCGGTAATGCCGCTGTTTATATGAAAAGTGTAATCAAAGGCATAATTTATACGGACCGTAAACCGTAAGATAGATTATTGCGATAACCTCTTGCCTAATTATAATGAGATTCATTTCCTTTGTGGTTTGTAGTCTAATTTATGTATTTTTTTAATTTATGGGCCGTGATGTAACTTGGTAATTTTACTGGGGC
>DWMF01000799.1:0-13120 GCA_018244815.1 Parelbella polyzona | reverse complement strand
TTATGATGCCTAGGTTACGGGCTTCTGACACCCTGAGAATCTGCTCGCCATCCAGAGTCATCTTAGGATACCTATCGAAGGGAACCTGATACATAATTTTGAATCTATGACTGAATGAACTTTTTCAATAACTACCAATGTTCTCGAATATTTTCGAAAAGCGACCGGTATTATCTTCAGCGGTGCGGTAAAAACCTCTGAAATACGACGTTTGATTAAGATTTAGATTATTTGAATTGGTAAAACGTATCCGCCGAGATGTCGCTTAGCTTTCGATGTTTTAATTTGAAATTTCAATTTTAGAATATTCAATGTGATTTTATAAATTCTGCCTATGATTAGAATCTTAACCATTTCTATAAGAATATTTGTTAAATTGCATTATTAAAATTAAATTAGAATTGGTTTAATCGTTCCATGAATACCTTTATTAAACTATTAATTAAAGAACGTTGGAAGTTACTGTATGAATTCTCGGTTTAATTAAAATCTAATTATTTCCATTAATATGCAAAAATTTTCCAATTAACATTGCTTAAACTCTACTCCATTATTTTACCTATTTGATTCCACCTCATTTTTTTCTTGATTATTGAAAGAAATTTAATAAGATAAATTAAGTATTGTTAATAATTTTAACAAGCTAATATTATACTCTCTGCCCACCTCGTAAGGGACCTGGGTATTCATTCGACATATAACGTAGTCCACGCTTATTCTGCGATTATCTTAACTTTCCCTTAACACTCATAGACAACATTTTTAATCAAAAAACGCAGCTTGTTTTGTTCCCGCGCGTTATTTTTAACACTTTCCGCGAATTTCCCACGTGGAAAATCTAGAAAATTCGTTACAAGCGGGGTCGATCACCCGAAGTTTGGGCGTCCGTTGGCTTATTACAGTGTAATTTAATGTTCTTTTTTTCTACGGAGGTTATTTTTTTCGTACGCCGCTTTTACTGCTTTCAGTCACGGCAATGTATCGACCGGACTGTGACTCCGTGCTCCATGTTTTGTTTTGACGTTCACACAACACTAATCGCGCTTCACGGCACTGAGTGACGTTTTGTCTATGCTAATTAGGTATAGACGATAGACTGAATGGAAAACATTCGAAATTAGAATTGTATTTTTAAATGTTAGACACTTCATATCAAATTTAATAATAGTAGGTATTAAGTAATTGTGTAGGCGAAATAATGCGAATGTGAAGTAAAATCTAAAAGCGTTCTTGAAATATCAACTGTTGCTGTTAAAGTATACTGAAAACTATTAGTATGTTAGATACTCATTGCTGTAATTATTTTATATGCATTGTTAGGTAGTATAAATAAATGCGAGGAATAATATCTCAATTTGATGTAAGTTGTATGTAACTGGCTGGAATCCTAAGGTCTAGCTACTGTGTGTAGCTAAAGCATCTTCCACTACGTTGTTTGATTTCAAACTGAGAGGCTAAAGCTGAATTAGTAAGCTAATAGATTACAAATAATCTTGACATCTGTCACAGCTTACCACATGTACGACGGCTTACCACAACATTCATCCAAGAAATTCATTGGAAGTTGCTTAGCATTGCAGTTTATTTACCATCCATAATAGCATAAAAACTAAAGGGGCGTCGAATTATACATAAATACACTTTGAAATTAAAGTATGTGTATATAATACACTTCGTAGTTGACAAGTTTAATAAATCGAATCCGTAAAACGTCACGACTGCAATAGGTACGCAGAGGAGTATGGTACACTCCCACGTTTCACCAGTTACGTTATACTTTACTACTATTAGGGATTTTAAGTTAGAAATCCAATAGTGGCCCGGGGATCGAGACCCAGACCTCTTGATTAGCAGTTGCGCTCGCAACCACTCGACCACCGAAGCAGACGAAAAATCCTATCCGCCTAGTAATAATGGGATGCCTTTTCCTATTATCGGATTTTTAAAATGAAAAAACCTGCTACATCATATTGAAAAAAATCTGTAACTTATTACATATAGAGACATAATAAATATAAAAAAAAATTGTCACTCTACCATAAATTCGCCGTTTAGCGATTTTAACGCTAGCAACACATGATCCAACATGGCGGCGACGGCGTTCCCGCGACAAATTGCTGTCCGCCGTCCGAGCGGACCCTTGACCAGATGAGCGCTCGTAAATCTTACGTATTAAACCTGTGTACGCGATTAGTCCCTATTTTAAGTCATACGAGAATTATTCATGACAAAATTTTATTATTACAACAAAGTATTTAAAGCTACTTTTTGTTTTATTCTGACTCTAGTTTTAATTGCTTAAAATTTTGTTTTGATACATGTTACAATTTGTTCTTGGTTTGTTATCACTTTTATTATACAAAGAATTATAAAAAGAGGTTAAATTGTCAATATAGGGAGATTACAAGCGCATCTGTTAAGGTAATATTTAAAATGTAAGTGGCGTACAAATACAATACAGCTGTCACGAATTGTACAGTTTATGATTAGTACAATTGGGCCAAATCATATTCAAATTGGACACGATCCAATCGAATCCGCATCGCTTGTTGCGTGTCCCATACGCTACAAACCGTTCAAATCCCGCCCGTGTACGCTATATACATTAGCCCCGGCGCTGTCCGTACCTGCTGGCGCTACACCAGAGCGTACATCCTACGGTTTAATTTCCAAACGATTACTCATTGTATTCCCGTTACTGACACCCGATGTGCCGATTTTTAAGCTCTTTTTAAGCAATTAGGTTGGCTGTTCAAATGAGGTCTTGTTGAATCGTCGAAGCGCAGCGAGAAGCTTTTTATACCATCTGGACTTACGCATTAGGGAAACACATTACGTTGTAGGCAAAGAGCAATTGGTGTAAAATATCTCCCAGCAAATTTGTAGTGCTTCTTACCAATTCATTATTGTCTTTATATACATACCTACACCGCTTTCGTAGAGTGACTTTATCTCATAGGAGAATTAATCTTCGAGAAAGGCTGATGCAATTCACAAGAGAACTAATTTTAACAGATTAAATATTCTTAGAATTTGCCTCATAGTGGAGGTTATAGTTCAAATGTAACACAGTCAAGTAGAGTAACAGTGATATACAGGAGGTATAGAGTATTTATTTAGTAACGATTTGTATTAACATAAGTTCACAGTATTATAACAGAAAAAACAGCTGGAATAAGTTCAGTAGGAATCCCAGTACATAGCGCGCAGCCAGGTGCAATTTAAACAGAATTACACTGCAATAGTGGATAATATTATTTCAAAGAAGACATCTAATGGGATACCTATAATAACCTATGATAAGAATATGTACACCTATCGCTTCACGTCTGCACTCGTGCGAGAACCTGAGGCGGGGGTGCCGTAGCATTTCGAAAACGGGTTTTTGTTGTGTTTTTGGCGATCGCACGCAATTTCCATTACACGCAACGTGCAATGACTAATAGATGACGTGGCGGATCCGACGGATGGGCCTGGGCTGACTGCTGGCGGGCCCCGAGCCGTCAACGTATCCCGCTAATTGCTTTGTTAAGAATCTCATTAGAAATATTACATTTATATTACATAGTCTGCGAAATCAGCGTGCGTATAAGAACGCGGTGTAAGTGAAGAAGCATATTAGGTCCGTAGAGATATTTGGAACTCTGTGCTTTCTGCCTACCTTAAAGAATCTGATCTCATAATAAAAAATATTTAACTAACTCGTGGGTCCAATGATTAACCACCCTAAATGCTGATACAGTATCGTGGGTTAGATTCCCATCTGGTCGAAACATTTAAGCGATGATTATAAGAACTGTTTTGTATCTATTCTGTTTTGTATCTGTTGTTTAACATCATCAAATACCATAAAAATGTAGTGATATAAATTTCATACTACATATATTCACTTCACCATCTATTATTTACGCGAGGCTTTTTAAAAACGGTACAGTCGCACGTGTGTGCCGTTGGTAAACTTTTAAGCCGCCCGTGGGCACCTGTGTACGTACGCAGCAATAACTCGCCGGAAGGCATTCTTGGCACATTTTTGAAAACACGTATTAGCCGAGTGGGTGTCGCACCACCTGCGTTTTATTTACGGGACTCGATAACCGTGAGTAGGTGTATTAGACTCTGAAAGCTGATTTCTGACGTATATCACTTATTCATTTTTACACATATTCTAGGCTTTGAAAACTTACAGAGCTAAGTTAAACACATTTTATCGACCTTTGTCAATCAAGCAATCGTCAATGTTCGTCAATCATTATTGTGTTTATTTGATAGAGTATTAAATATCTTTTATTGCATGTATAAAAGGGTACTGTTATCTTGCTATTCTGCTTAGATTAAAATAAGTAGTAACGCTACGAAAAACAGTTTTAAGTTCACCCTAACTACTTTACTATAAACGCATTACAGTAAAGATATACATTAAAATAAATACAATAATAAATTCTTTACTATTATTAATCAGCTAATAATATAATATTTTTAGTTACAGCCATGCTAGAATATATTTCTTATTTGCTTTCTATGTATTTTAAGGTTTCCTGTATTTTGTAACTACAAATATATACATTTGTAAGGTTAATTTATTAAAATAGACCTTATTTATTTTCCGATGTCAACGGCCTAACTTCTCGAAATGGGTCAAAGAGGTGAGTATACAACACAGGCTAATCAGCTCAGGTATGCTCGTTCCAGCGTCAATGTTCCTGCGACATCCAATTAGGGGACCCTATAATAAGAGGTCAAGGGTTATACAGCGGGTGGAAGGTACTACTACAATTTATGCAAAGGCGCTTTCATCCTTTCAAAGGATCCAAGGAAATGGCAGGATCCTCGCTATCGAGAGATGAGTGACGTGTGCGTAGCGTTTAGTATAGAATTTATAAGGCCACATTTCGAAAATCGAGGTATTGTAAGGTACATTTCTACCTGTTAAAGTTTATGCGTGAGAAAGGAATAGTGCTGTAGAATATGTAAAAAAGTGGGAACTCTATATGAGCAGGAGGGATAAAATAATTCTTAATATCATAAAAGGAAACTATTTGATATGAAAACTTGGAATTTCAATCTAATGTATAATATTTGTAATATATTTATTTTTTATATTTATGATGTAATTTTACACTTACATTGAAGTCCAAATTTATTAGATTTATGTTGAGGATGGAAAATACATATGGTTATTCAACTTATTGTATTGTTTATAGTATACAATATTTCTAGGGATATCGGGGGGGCGCGACAGTACAATTCACATTATATTATAAAATCCCAAACAAAATCCTAAACTAAAAGAAGACATATAAAAGTGCCATGAACAGCTAAACTAAAGAAAACATTGAAACTAAACAAGGTACAAAACAAAAAGCCCAGAGAAAGTAAACTGTTATAGTCTTCAGACAAAACTTAAAATCTTTAATGGATTTAATTGTTAAATATTGTGTCTTTGGTGGGACACGTTGCTGGATGTATTCAGTAGAGAGGCAGAAACGTGGATTGCCGCATGCACACATTCGCAGAAACGTGGATTGCCGCATGCACACATTCTGATTTGGTTGGTTGAAAAAATTAGGCCAAATGAAGTTGATGAAGTCATATCAGCTGAAATACCTAATGAACAAGTAGATCCTGGCTTGCATGAGGTAGTTATCAAAAACATGATGCATGGCCCATGTGGAACACTTAATCAAAATGCACCGTGTATGGTAGATGGTAAATGTTCAAAGCTCTATCCGCGGACATTAATATCGGAAACAATAAATGGAAATAATGGTTATCCATTCTATCGTCGGCGATCACTTATAAAAGACATTGAAAGATCAAAAATTGTCAAAGTAAATCAACAATATATTGAAATAGATAATCGTTGGATTGTTCCATATTCACCGATCTTATCAAAAACTTTCAAGCACACATCAATGTTGAATTTTGCCATTCAGTAAAATTTATCAAGTACATATGTAAAAATATAACCGAAGGAAGTGATATGGCTGTGATTGGATTTGGTGCACATAACTCAAACGATGAAGTAACCCAATACCAAATGGGCCGCTATGTTAGCGGTAATGAAGCATATTGGCGTTTTTTTTCTTTTCCAATTCATGAAAGACACCCCACAGTTGTTCCTTTGGTTGTGCACTTAGAAAATGGACAGAGACTGTATTTCACAGCTCAGAATGCAGTACAGAGAGCTCACCAGCCACCATCTACTACCTTAACAAGTTTTTTGGAGACGTGCCAAAATGATCACTTCGCACAACCACTGCTATATTCTGAAATGCCAAAATATTATACTTGGAATCAATCAACAAAGAAATTTATGATAAGGAAACAAGGAAAACCAGTTCCAGGTTACCCAGGAGTATATTCAACTGATGCAATAGGTCGAATTTATTCCGTTCAACCAAGCAACGATGAATGTTTTTATTTAAGGCTATTAGTCAATGTGCGTGGCCCAACATCATTCCAACATTTACGAGCAGTTGATAGTAAATTGTGTGGATCTCATAGAGAAGCCTGTCATCGTTTGCAACTGGTAGAAAACGATGCACATTGGGATCAAACTCTCAATGATGCTGTAATTTCATCACAAGCTCATCAAATACGAACATTGTTTTCCATTATCATATGTACATGTTTCCCATCAAAACCAATTGATTTGTGGATGAAGTACAAAGATAATGTGTGACGATATTTTATTTAATATACGCAATAGAACAGGGAATCTGAATTTACAAATAAGTGAAGAAATTTACAATCAGGCATTGATTTCCATTGAGGATATGTGCTTGACGATGTCAAACAAACTATTATGTCAATTGGGGCTGGCCGCGCCCAATCGCCCAATTCACGATGCTTTTCATCAAGAGTTAGAAGGTGAAAAATCGTATGATCTCAATACTTCGAAAGAATCGATTCAAATAAATCTTCCACTATTAAACGAAGAACAAAAGTACGTATTTGAAATAATAAATGATGAAACTGAGTAGATTTACTTCTTGGACGCTCCTGGTCGTACAGAAAAAACTTTTTTGATCACTTTAATATTGGCAACAATTCGCTCAAAAAATGAAATTGAAATTGCTCTTGCTTCGTCAGGCATTGCAGCAACTTTGCTTCAATGCGGTCGAATAGCCCATTCATCCCTAAAATTGCCATTGAATATGCAAGGCAACGAAACCCCAACCTGCATCATTTCTAAGAATTCGACAATAAAATAATAGTGTGGGATGAATGCACGATGGCGCATAAAAATCTTTAGAGGCTTTAAATAGAACAAAGACGATTGGAAGGAATCGATCATTTTCCTGATCATCAGTTAAATAGCGATCATGTTAGTAACCAAAGAACGCGATTTAAACGATGACGTTGTGCACGATACACTTAATTTATTAGAATCTAACAAAAATGTTCCTTCTAGTAATTAGATGAATAGAGTATGTGGCGTTCAGAACGCATTCTTTTTATTGTATTAACTTGTGATTTTATTACAAAATACTCATGTTTGTTTTTAATTTAAAGGAAAGTTAGAAGAGAGCTAGACAATTTTTGATACCGGTCACTATAGTTAAGACAAAGTAGACATTGATTTGCCATCAACAATATGCGACATTTTTTTAACTTCCTCGGCAATGTCTATGATGAGCACAAACTTACACCAGACAGAATATATAACTGTGATGAAACAGGAGTTTCAGTGATACCTAAAACAAAGCCAAAAATAATCGCAAGAAAAGGTAGAAAGCAAGTGGGATCCATTACTTCTGCGGAGAAAGGATCCACAATAACTGTAGAAATATGTTTCAGTGCTAGTGGCCAATATATGCCTCCAATGATGGTCTTCCCAAGAAAGAGAATGGACCCACAGCTAATGCTGAATGCTGCTTCTGGAGCTTGGGGTGTTTGCAGCGATTCTGGGTGGATGACAGCGGAATTATTCTTTGGCTGGTTTAAGAAGTTTGTCGAATTTAGTGGAGCAACAGTTGATCGACCTGTGCTGTTGTTGTTAGATGGCCACAGCACCCACATACAAAACATTGACGTCATTAACCCTTAATTTGATTTTGTTCACTGTGAGAAACATATGAGAAAAAAAATGATTTCGTTATATTTTTACACCAAATTCGTATTTTTTGTAATATTATCATACCGTATATAATATTTTTTAATAGTAAAAAAATAGTCTACGCACCTGGCAACACTTTTACTTGTCATTGTCAAAGCAAAATGTCGGCGCCTCGCGGGTCGTCTATGTTCCGCAAGGTAAATATAAAGATTTTACTTGATTTTCTATTGTTTCAAGTATTTTAATGCTTTCACTAACTTATCTAGACTATTTGTTATATTTTGGTGTGTGAATTATGTGCCTTTATGTGAATCCTCAAGTTTTATGACCCGCCAAAAGCTTATGTTTATTATGATGAACATTGCCAAATAACCTATAAAGTACCTACAATTTGTTATGTTCATCACGGTGAACGATGCCAAATACCTAATGATAAATTAATCCAAAATAGTTATGTCTTTTTTTTTAACATTTTGAAGTTATGGGTTTTATTTTGCTTATTTCGGTATTTTCTGTTGCCAACAGCATACTTTGCATGGACGCACGGCAAAAATATTGGCGCTTGTGCCTATACAGCATGCTCCCTCAGATACCAGTGATAGGTCCGACATGGACAATGAATTGGCAGATCTGCATACTCCAAGTTTAGCTTCATCATCAGCACCATCTTTAGATTCATCTTTAGAGCGAATGCATATTTTAAGCAGTCCTGAACCTGATGCTGAAGATCATGACACAGGGGACGATCCACCTGAATTTGATTTTACAGAAACATCATTGCAATTGACTCCAGTTCTACGTCAAATTTGCCCAGCTACACCGACTAGAGAACCGAACTACGAGAACATACCTTCCTTATCTTCTATACCATCTCTTCCGTCTGAAGCCCCTTTATCAACTCCTGAAAGTGCTACCAGGAAAACTCGAGCCCAAAGGCACATTACTCCAATGCTGGCTAAAAGACGAAAGAAAGTTCCGAAATTTGTACTAACCTATAAATGGAAAAAAAGCGTCACCTTCCGTCACCAAGCTACAATTGAAGAAAACCAAGACCATAATATAATGAATGCCTCTTTCCTGCCCACTGCAGATTCCCTAGAATATTTTAATTTATTTTTTTCTTCAGACATTGTGACCGATATTACCGTACAGTCAAATCTATACTCTGTTCAAAAAACTGGCAAATCTATTCAAGTGACAGAAGACGAAATGCGTGATTTTATAGCTATCCATATACTTATGGGTATTGTCTCAATGCCTAGTTACCTAGACTATTGGAGCAGTAGATTCCGGTATGCTCCGATAGCAGATCTAATGAGTTTAAAACGCTATCAACAGATTCGTATATTTCTACACTTTGCTGGTAATAGCTTAGAAGATACTGATAGATATTACAAAGTAAGACCAATAGCAGAAAAAATAAGAAAAAACTGTTTGCTGCAAGAAAATGAAAACAAATTTAGTATAGATGAGATGATGATTGCTTATAAAGGAAGAAAGGCAGGCAACAGAAAGCAGTACATGAAAGATAAACCCAACAAGTGGGGATTCAAAAATTACGTGCGAGCTGGAGTAAGTGGCATGATTTATGACTTTATCCTATAATATGGAGGAGAAGATACATTCCGTTTTCATAAATTCACTGAACAAGAAATTTCAATTGGGTTTGGGGCACAAATTGTAATAGCTCTGTGTCAATCTATTCAAAGAAAGCCAGCCACCATATTTTGTGACAATTTTTTTTCATCGCCTGAGTTATTTTATATTTTAAAAGAAAATTATGGCGTATTTGGTTTAGGTACGATTCGTAACAATAGAACCAGGGGAGCTGGATCTATTTTGCCTAGTGAAAAGGCAATGAAAAAGAAAAAGAGAGGAGCTTATTCACAGGTCGTATGTGACAAAACCAAGCTGGCTCTCGTTCGCTGGAACGACAATAAGCCTGTCACCCTGATAAGTTCATTTGTTGGATGCACACCTGTGCATAAAATAAAGAGATATTGTAAGGTAGAAAAGCGAAAGTTAGATGTTGACTGTCCTCAAATAGTAAGGGAGTACAATAAACATATGGGGGGTGTAGACCTGGGTGATATGTTAGTATCTCTTTATAAAATACCGTTCAAGTCTAGAAGATGGTATATGGGTATATTTTGCCAGTTTTTAGATATAAGTATAAATAATTCATGGATTTTATATAAAAAAAATACTAACGACAGAAAAAAAATGTCTTTGAAAATATTTCGGCAAGATCTATATCTAAATTTAACAAAAAAGAACCGGTCTGTACGTTCTCACTCTATCGTTGAAAATTCAACAATAAAGAACCCTAAGTTACCCAGGCCCATTAGCCCCATACGTTTCGACAATATTTGCCACTTTCCTAATACAAAAGAAGACATGGGGAGGTGCAAATATTGCCTAAAAAATACTACTGTGTACTGCATGAAATGTAATATAAGACTCTGTTTTGTTACCGGAAAAAAAACTCGTAATTGTTTTCTCAATTTTCATACAAAATAATACTAAGTTTTTTGTGAAATGCTAGAAGAGGCTCTATTATGTTATAAAAGATATTTTGTTATGTCTTTGTTTTGTTTTTTATATAAATAAAAATATTTTGTAAACCGCACTACCTGTTTGAATGTGTACCCTAATTTGATTATGTTCATCACAGTAAACATTACAATAAAGTGGTATTTCTCGACAGATTTGGCAATGTTCACTCTGATGAACATTGGTTTCCTGGAAACCTGAAGGTCGCAACATTTTTTTTTTATTTTTTCTGGATTCCTTACTACCCTAAACTTATAAATATACATAAATTTTACATATATATAACACATTGAACCTCTACCAAATTAAGGGTTAATGAAGCGCGTTCTAATGTGGTTATTATATTATGTTTTCCTCCACATACGACTCATCGACTTCAAGTCGCCGACGTAGCATACATGAAGCCCTTAAGCACATACTGCGACCAACAAATTACAGCCTGGCTTCGCAGCCACCCAGGAATGGTAGTAACTGTCCGACAAGTAGCAGAGATTTTTGGGAAAGCCTTTATTCAAGCCTCTACAATGGCAACGGCGGTAAATGGCTTTAAAAATGTGGAATTTGGCCATTCGATGAAACAGTGTTTTCTGACATTGAATTTGCTCCATCATTGACGCCAGATATTCCACAAACAGAGAGATTATCCATTACTGAAGTATTGCCAGAAACCAGTATGTTGGACAACATACCATCAGCATCAAATATATCACACGCGTCAACTGATAATTTAGTTTCCTCTGACATAATAACGGTTGCAGCTTCAGTTTCGACTGTTGAAGATTCGGACAAAAAAACTGTTAGCGAACCGCTGATGTGTCGCATGTCTGTTATCATGACGCAAGCTGATATTGAAGCAGAGCCTCAGCCTGGGTGCTCCACTTGGATAAGCAATACAGAAATAAATGAAAGGCTAATTACTCCACCACCATCAGTATTTCCTGTTGTCAGTCCTCGACAAGAAATGCTTTATCCTATAACTCGTAAAGTTACGCGTGTGACAAGAAAAAAAGGAAAAACGGCCATCATAACTTCTTCTCCATACAAAAGTGAGTTGGAAGAAAAAATAAAAAAATAGCAGCAGCAGGTATAAAAGTGTTTAGTGCGTGCGCGATATAATAAAATAAACATTACGTTCTTTTAAATAATAAAATAATTGTATTGTAATGAATCTAATTATGAGCAACATTCGGTGGTGAAATACAAACTTTATTTTAAGGTATTAGACTATGACTTAGTGAAACAAGGGGTGAATAAATATGTAATGCATTCTGTGTAAGTACGATATTATACACGACAACAAATGAAAGCCTTCTTAATTCATGCACAGAGACTCGCCGAACATGATACGCGCCGACGTATATGGGATGCCTCCAAATACCGTACCCGATTAGGAATAAGTATGTAGATCACTTTACAATTATTGATGTTCTTTTGTTAGGATTAAGCTATGATGTCTATGTCATTGCCATGCTTATGTTCCTTATTCTTTTGTAATAGATTATGGCCGATGATTTAAATACGATATATGACGATTTAAATAATATACGTAAATATTTAATTAAGAAAGGACAGAGTAGATATAAATGTTCTGTTACTTTAGTAAAGTTAGAGCATGCTAAACAATTATATAAAAAAGCAAAAACAATTATATCTAAGGTGAAGGAAGATTTTAATCCAGATTTAGTGGCGTTATTCACAGCTATATTTAATAGAATTTCTGACGTTTTTGAAGAAATAAATCTCTTATGTATTAGTGCTAGCGAACATATTATGATAACTTCCAAAATGGAATTCGATATTCGCACGGCCTGTAATTTAATTCCTTTATTGGACAACAAAGAGGAAACCACGAACCGTTTAATTGATGCAGTAGATATGTATGCTGAGATGTTAAACAGTGAAGGTCAACTCTTTTAATAAAATTTGTTTTAAAAGGTCGTCTTTCTGAAAGTGCAAAATTACGTTTAGTGGATAATTACGCTACAGTTAGCGATTTACTCAGTGACATACGTAAACATTTATTAACCACAAAATCTTTTACAGCCATTCAAACTGGCCTTCAAAATACGAGGCAGAGTTGGAGGTCCGTGGACGAATATGGGTTAAATATTTCCGACCGTATTTATACGGCAGGCAATTCACTGTCATGACAGATCACAGACCACTTGTTTATTTATTTGGAATGAAAGATCCCTCTAGTAGGTTATTGAAATTTCGGCTGACCCTTGAAGAGTATGATTTTAAAATTATATATGTACAAGGAAAGGAAAAAGTAGTAGCAGACTCGCTATCGAGAATTTGCGTCACTTCAGATGAACTAAGAAGTATGAATGAAAAAAATTCGGAAGTTAACGTCATGACTAGAGCACAAAAGAAAAGAATGGAAGAGAATAGTATGAATGATTCGCGAATTCTTAATAAACCTACCAATGGTAGATCTAATATATATAATGATGAGATAACGCTTTGTACTGAAGAAGGCATGATCACTTCTAATACAGAAGTGGC
>DWMF01000798.1:0-13126 GCA_018244815.1 Parelbella polyzona | reverse complement strand
TGGCGGAACTATGTGCGCATAAATCTAACTCTTCTGACTCCATTAGGCAAAGTATTTTAAACGCTTAATTTTATAAATATTTCTGCTCCGTCAAATACCACTTGGGTGCACGTAATACAATACGTATAGTTTATTATCTATGCTGAATGACCAATAATCTGTATAGAAAAAAAGTCTGTGAACTGACAGTTAGCGAACCTCCTAGAAATAAGTTTATTGTCGTAACTTCTGATATCAGACTCAAATATGAATATTAGTAGTACTTCAAACCTAGGAAAATTTGTCTGGAAATCCCAAGCGGTTCCGGGTTTTGGTGTAAGCAATACAAAATATTTTTTTATAAATACAGAATTTTATGGGGTTGCTCAATATCTTGACTATATTCCATCAAAATATACTCCAAACACTGTTTTCAATTCTTTTGTAAACATTTTTTAGTAATTTTTTCGATTACGTACTGATTTTTTTGTAAACAAAAAATTTTCATTGTTGTCACTGATGTATATAAATAACCAACTTTATTTTAAGTTTTAAAGATTTAAAAGAGTAATAATGCACTAGAAAACAATCTCACTATTAGCTATTATAAAATAAAGAATGTCATTGCAATTGTAATGTCTTTTATTATAACGGCACTAAATAAAAAAAAGGATTAAAACCACTATACCATAATTTTTTTTTTTAGTTCCAGCAAGTACGCAACAAATGGGCAAACTGGCTGATGATAAGAGATGTAAAAAGGCGGCGGATGAACGCAGAACATTTTATAGCAAGGACTAGAATCAATGCTATGAGGAGAAATGATGTCTTGCCTCTTGAAATCAGAGAGATGGCAAACAAGGAGATTAATAAATTTGAATTGAATGCTACTCCACTAAGAATAAACAACAGATGTGTGATTACTTCCAGGTATTTTTTTTTAATATGCAACCCATCTCTTACTATTGGGCTCTATATAAAAGCTATACAATAGAATATAGATCTTTGTTTAAGCATTGTATTACTAGATTTTGGAATGTTGGTATTGAAACACTAACACAAGATGTCTCAAATGTTATACTTAGAAACCAGGCATTAACCCACATTTAAAAATATGATTTTAAAGTCATATGAGGTTAAACAGACTTGCATACATAATGTCAGTAAGGCAGTGATTGAGATTGCTTGTATAGGTAATTTTTGCCTGGGTTGAGAGACTGACCCAAAGTTATTTACACTTATAGCTAATCATAGCATCTACATACACTTCCTCCTCGTGTCGTTTTCCTCATTGCTGAGGGTTGTGACCCCCTACATACACCAAGTAAAGGAAAAATATTTATATGAGATATCCTTGTTTGCCTAGAATTGGAAATAGGCTTTTGCCTAGAGGTTTTTCTCATAATTTCTAACTGGGTGTCAGATATAACTATACAATATTGTTTCATTATTTACAGACCTAGAGGGAATGTGCTTCCATGGAGAATGAGTCGTATTGTCTGGAGACACCTGGCCGACTACAACAAGCTTTCTGGTGTACAGAGGGCTATGTGGGGCTAGATATATTTTAATATTGCTGTAGTACAGTATTAGTTATTATTGTTGCAATAAATGCTTTGAAAAGAGCAGTTTGGCTGTATATTTATAAATCTCGTCCCTTTTAGTTCTGTAGCTTTGGCTGTATATTTATAAATCTCACCCTTTTTATATAGTTTTGGCTGTATATTTATAAATCTCAACCCTATAAATTAAAAAATATCTGTACATAAGTACTTTGAATAAAAAAGCATAGTGTAAGAGTACTTAACGAAAAGGCATTTTAAAACTGAATATGTCAATGTGATCTCATATTAACTTATGTCTGTTCAATACTAAATTAAAAATGATCTACACTAATTCAAATATTCAAGATGAGAGTGAAAAAATTTTGTCCCCAGCCCCAATTCAAATGTAGATGTAGATTAAAAGGGAGTTTTATATGCTTAGCCTCTATTTTAGTATTGTCCCACACCTTTAATTTTTTTTATGTATCACTACTAAAAATTAGTCAAATAACAATTAGCTTTACCATTAAATTAGCTTTACAAGAATCACCTCTCACCCCCAATTAGTAATATCGCCTCTTTCACAACAACTGTAATTTCCAAGTTTCTGAAGTTATTGTAATCAAGAATCAACCAAAATATTAGCAATTACTGAATAAGCATTTCAACAATTTTCATACAGATGATGCTGATTTCTTCTATTTCAAATATTAAGAGCTCATCAGTTAAAATTCGTATACAGATAAATTCACATGAATAACTGCACTAATTACAAAAGTATAATGTAATATTAATGTATTTGGAAATAGAAAATAAAACTAGGGTATAGTATTACTCTTTTTATAAAATTGTTCTTAAAACTAAAGAAGTTTCATAAAGCTTACAATGGAATAACACCAAAGCTTTTGAAAGCTTTTTAGTCAAACAGACCTGAAACAAAAAAAATAGAATTATCAAATTGATTATATACTGGCACAATTATGTTGTTAACTATTAATAATATATCAGTGATAAAAAATTTCGGTCATTATTATTCCGAAGCTAATACATGTATAGATCAGACATCATTTAAAAACTTTAGGGTGTATTAAAAACTGTATATATAGATTCTTTTTGTATTTTCAGCTCAAAATGTTAAAGTAAAATGCATTTTCATGAATAACTGAAAATTTTATAGGCTTAGCTATACTTTCATACGTTCACGTAAATATTTTTACGTCGAAACTTAATGCAAATAATATTGAAAAAATTTCATACTCAAAGAAACATAAACTCACCGAAGCCCATGTCATCATCAGATTCTTCAGGCTCTTCCTCCTTTTTCTCTTCCTTGGCGGCTTCAGCGGCGGGCGCAGCGGCGGTAGCGGCAGCAGCAGGTGCGCCAGCGGCCGGCGCAGCACCCACACCGGATCCGATATTGGTGATCAGGTCCCTAACGTTCACACCCTCAAGCGCCTTTGCAAACAGACCAGGCCAGTAGGGCTCTACATCAACGTTAGCAGCCTTCAAGATTGTGGAAATCTTTTCGCCCTGGAAATAAACATGAAATTTACCACTTAGGAAAACATGATCTCGTTACAAAATTAATAAAATATATATTTAACTAGCATATTCGGAACCGAAACTAGTAATGGATAATAATTTTGAAAGATAGTTTACTGTAAATGCACCGATTAACTCGGATGATCCAGATGGAAACAGATGAAACTAGATTCACAACATAACCTAAAAAATTAAATGCGCGGCACTTACAGTTACGGCGATATCATCATCAACCAAGATGAGAGCGGAGTATACACAAGCTAATTCAGCTTTTGATGCCATTTTTATGGGTTTTAACGTGCAAGTCGCCAAAAGGCCTTAGCTCGGAGAGAACAAGCACGTTTGACTTCTCAACTAAAAGAGAAAAGGGAGGAAGTATGTCAAATGACAGTTGTCAATGAATTGTAATGATGTTACTTTTTTTTGTTTGGCTACAGTATATTTCTGCCTTTCGGCCAGATAAGTTTCTTACAACTAATCATTATAATTATTGGAAATTCTCGAATAAGCAACGGACACAAAGTAAGGATTAAAACTACTAAATGTTGCAGACATTGCAAATATCCAATTTACTAGGTCTTAATATTATGTTGCTAAGGTGAGATCTGGATGCAGTCATCTTAATTTCAGTAAAATACTGAAAATAGTACTTCAAAGTAATAATCCAAAAAAATAACTTTTAGAAACATTATTAGGTGACATCATGCTTGTAATCCCCGAAGGGGTAGGCAAAGATGTGCAGTACACTCCCACATTTTACCAGTTACGTTTAAGTGCCATGGAATAGGTGGTGAGCCTATTGTCATTTACCGGACACAGGTTCAGACTCCGAGTCACTATTAGAAATCCTACATTAGAAAAATCCAATAGTATCCGACCCGGGATTTGAATCCAGGACCCCCTATCGCCAGTCGCGCTTGCAACCACTTAACCAACGAAACAGTCAACAATAATATAATAACTTAATAACTAACATTATTATATTAACCTTTATGTATTGATGATAAAATTGTATTACATATGAAGAAAAATCACACATTAATTCATTTTGTAGGTAGGTTTACTGGATAAGCTTAGTAATTATTATTTATAATGACCAAAAAATGTTGCTGTGCAATCTAAAACAATTTGACCTGTTGATAATACTTGTGATACTTGACACCAAGAATCTTCTAAAATTGCGACAAACATTCTATTCTACGACGGTGCAGAACAATTGCCTATAAGAATTAGGAAACAAGTAGGAATCTACGCTCTTGCAAAATTTTGAACATTATAGATAGTGCATATTGATTAATTTTTATTGTTATGTTAAAAGTGAATAATTATTTATATAGTTAGGACCCTTGGAAATAATGCCAAGCCTTTTTAGGTCATCATGACTAATTTTGTCTACGTCTATGGTTTAATTTTTTTATTGTCAGCATACAGTTCTTGATATTTTGACGTAATCTGACGTGAAGAAGTTCTAAAGTATTATAATTTTATTTTATTCACGTTTGCACTACGAATACGTGCCGGTAATTACAAGAATATTTCGGATAGCACGTTTGCGAATCATCTTGCGTGTCCTTTAGATTAATTATCAAACTCTTATCATATTTCTCGCTTTTTTAAACTATTAAATGCATGAATTGTATTGTACATACGGCTAGAAATATTTCGATTTATTTACACAAGTTTTCATTTGTCATATATAATATAAAGCTAAACTAATAATGGAACTGGTAAGTAAATGGCTCTCCTAGAATTTCAAAAAGTTACTATTAAAACGATATGTACATATTCTTGTTCACAGCTTTATCTCATTGTAATTTGACGGTCAAAAGATGCACCTACATACACTGTCTTGTATGTTACTATGTACATTATTCAGTATCACACGTCACTTACGAATGTAAATTCCGTTATCTTTGTTCTAATTTCAAGGAATTACGAAAAAACCTAATTTCAAAATTAAATTGTTTCTATAAGATATTTCCAGAAGGTTACCTATGAAACGTTTTGTTTCTATCGCCCACGAATATTGCATTGAAATGTTGAGTCATACAAATACAATCACCAAATCTGTAGATTTGTACACTAAAACTGACCATCTGGCACTAATTAAATTAAAGACTCAGCTTTTATTTTATTGTATTTTAAATTAATTATAATGATGATGCATTTACTGTTCACTGCTGCTGTTGGGTTCCTCAATATCTTGAGACCACTTGTACATGGCCAACTGATTGTTAACCAGGCAGGGCCTCTACTATAGTAATCATCATCACTGGACAAAGACTTCTACAGTAGCCATGCTAGCGAGCTAGACCAGCGTGTCATACCCAACCACTGCCAGCTACTTGTATATTTATGGTCACCCTAGATGGAGAGTGTCCTATGGTATGTGATGTCATGTCTAATCAGTAATCTGAGAACCAATATCTATATTCTGATACACTGATATAGATAATTTTACACCCGAATACAAATATTTGTCACACAAATGTTTATCTGGGTTGGACATTTAACCTACAAGCACTTACATAGAAGTCAGGGTAACTAAGCTTTGCACCAACAAATGGGGTAATAGGTTTAATCTCAATTTCAACTAATTCCTTATGTAACACATCACACCTGTAATCCCCGAAGTGGTAGGCAGAAGGCTGTAGTACACTTCCATGTTTCATCAGTTACATTTATGTCCCATGGAATAGGTGGCGAGTATTGCCATACACTGGGCACAGAACCAGACACTGAGTCACTACTAGAAATTCTAAATTTAAAAAATCCAATCGTACCGGACTCGGCATTTGAGCCCATGACCTCTCGATCGGCAGTCACACTTGCAATCAGTCAACCAATGAAGCAATCTATTCATTTCTACTTGAGACAAATCACACATGATTAACTATTATATCTCCCAGAGAGACATGTTTCATTGGAGGATAAAAAATTGTCTCACTACCCATAATATGAAAATAAAAAAAAATGGTAAATTTTTAGCTGTATCATTTTCAAAGCATTGTCATAATTTCACATAGAAAAATATAAGATGATTCATACTCATGAAACCTTGATATAACTGGTGCCGTTAGTATTTTTGGCTGGGTCTTATAAATCTGTCTTTAGAAAAGACTTTTGTCTATGTTGATTTTTATAAATCATTTGATTGGTTCATTTATATCTTTTGGTAGGACTACTCTCTATAAGGGTAGCATTGAGTTATTGTCATATTTAGGATTCATGATTTGTGACCATACATTCATAAATTCATCAAAATATTCTTTTCCTTGTTTTGTGGATAGATACAATTGCAATGTAACTTATGTATCTAAATTATAGACTTTAAATTGTTGTTATTTAAACATAATTATAGTTCTCTGTTCATTGTTTTAGTTTGGTGAGCCAGAGGACAAGAGGCAGGTGCCACAAATGTTGCAAAGAATACTGAGATATGACATTCAGATTACAAAGAAGTTTGTGGAATGGGCTCTAAGAATGGCACCTTTAAGATCTCTACGGAATCATGCCAGATTTTTAGAGGTATTATTTTTTAATATTTTGCTGCTTGCTTAGGAATATTTTGTATTAGACTTTAATTTTATAAATATAATGTATAGTATAATTCTTGTGGTGTTATGTTGATCCACAATGTACTCAGAGACTACTTTACAAATTCTAAAGTTATTTTTTTCTTAATGTGTGATTTGTTTCAACTTAAAAGATCGGATAGTTTTTAACTTGATTTCTTTTCAATTGAACAATTCTCATGTACCAACTGTACCTTCAAATTTCACCAACTCACTATAATCTTAGTGTTGAAGAATTAAACTTTAAATGAATACAATTTTTGGAAACTGGTACAAAGATTCTTAAAATTTTATAGGATAGATCATGATATTAATGTAATGATTCCAGGTATCATGCCATGGCATAGTGTGGCTGGCCGGCTGGCTCACTTTCATCTGGTTTTTTAATAACAAGGATTTATATCAAATCCAAGTAAATATGCTTATTGGTATGTGTTTACTGTAACTGCTCACATATAGTGCTATATAAAATAAATATTAAAGCGAAAGGATAAATCTAGATAGCTGAGGATGTACCCAAGGGCCATCTTCATGAATTCCAAAACATTTGAGCATGGACAAGTAGAATTGAATGTGTACATAGTAATTTAATTTTTTTAATTATGCCCAGTGTCTATTAGGCCTGAGAATTTAAAATACTCTATTGTGATTCCAATGATGTACAGTTTTTCTTGTGGATTTTTATTTGTGTTTTATTTTTCAGCACTCATTCTAGATATCATATTAGTAGCAGTCACCAAGGCATTTGTTCGAAGACGCCGACCCATCCCTATGAACAAACTGATGGCAATTGGACCAGACAAGTACTCTTTCCCATCTGGGCACACAAGCAGAGCTGTGATGATAGCTATTATATTGACATACATTAGCCCAATTTCCATGATCTTCTACCCACCACTGCTTGCTTGGACCACGGCCGTTGCACTGTCAAGAGTTCTGATGGAAAGACATTATATACTTGATGTGCTCGGAGGAATTGGTCTTGGTTTGTTGGAGAGCTTAATAATGGCAGTCATCTGGCTCTCCCAAAGCACCTCAACTAGTATTTTATCCACACTATCGAATGAAAAGCTTGATGGTGGGGAATATCATGTTTAAATATTAATAATATGGCAACATTATTCAAAGATAAATTAGTCAACTTACTAATAAGCTCTGTGATTATATTTGTGTGTAAAAATTTAATCTCAGTGGATTGTGTTTTTTCTTGTTGTTGTAAGATTCTAATAAACTTTTTAAATTATATGTGTTTTATTATTGTGTTGTCTATCATGCTTTATATGCTTGGTATTATAAGGTTTTTCAATGCTTCAACATATTATTCTATTTCATAATTGTTATTAAAATTCTTATGTGATATGTATCGATTATATGTATACAAACACATTTTAAAACTTTTAGAACACCAATAACAGGAGAGTAACCATCAGTATATTTGTTTTTTATGGTAGGCATTTTAATGCAGATTGACCGCTCCTAACATCGTACAAAAATCATAGAATATATTAATTCTGCATGAAATTTTTATATTGAAGGTATTTGTGTATATATGTCTATATATACAACATAATTTTGCACTGCGTCCTAGGTATTCATAATCTCGAGCTATCGCAACTGCACTTGACTACAGCTAGTTCACAATTTTATTATTGTTGTCGTTATTATGAAATAAGTAATTTTTTTTTGGTAAATTTAGTAATGAGATATTTTTGGCTGAATGTTAGATTAAATTTCACTCGTTATCCTTATTATCGATATATTACCATTATAGCATAAGAATATTATGTTTAATAAATACTCCTTCAATGTTATGTAATTCGATTTCGCGTATGGGACCCACAAAAAATTACCCCGTAATTGTAATATTATATTCTCACCTCTGCAATTAAAAAAAAATATATGTCAGAATAGATACAAATTTCACGAAACGTCAGACAGAGCGGTGGTGACGTGTGAGGTGAATACAAATAATTTGAAGACGATATTTAAAAATATTAGATTTTAAAGATCGGTAGTAAATATTTATTTTATATAACATACGTCATATACCAGGTGCGTATTCGATTACTTCCAAAACATTAACTGTGTTTTTCATGATACTGGTATGAAAGAATTACAAATTTTGCAACGTTTACGATTTTTTAGCCCAATAATGCGAAAGTTGAAAGGTACGGTCAAAGAGACGGCAAAACAGAGAAGGGAGAGAAAGCAAGAGTTTGCAAAAATGCGCCAACAAATCCATACAATCGTGCTACCGACTGTGGGAATAATTTTCCTTCTGATTTGCATATATGTTTACTTTAAAACTAGGCCTGCGAATATGCAAGTGGCATAAATGTAATGTACTAATAAGCAACTGTATATATTATCTTTTAACAAGAATATCAAAAATATTGATGGATAAAAAAAAACTACGGTTTGCGGTTGTGAGTTCTGTTGTATGTCCAAGTATGATATGATATGTGACAAATATTTTTACAAAATCACATTCCAACCTTCATTCCATTAACAAACATATCCTATGTAAATATTACAAATACTACTAAAAGTAATGTCACAATTCCTAACCATGCAACATGAAGTATTTAATGTTAAATCTATTTATTAAAATTTGTTATATATTTCTAAGTAAATTGCCAATTATATATTACATCTTTATGTAATACTTTGTTTATGACAGGAATTTAGTGCATACTTTTTATAAATATACTATTGTCTATGGTGAATAGTTTTCTGATTGACCATATATCTCTATTGGTGTTGTGTATAAGATAAAAAGATAGAATTAAAAAGATATGTACCTAATATTTTTGTTTTATTATACATTATGATATTGATGAAGGAAAGTTTTTGTGTTCTTAAAACTTCAAGTTATTAGTTAATATGACTACCCTATATAAATACCCAATAATATTTGACTGTCTCATTGGTTAAGTGGTTGCAGTCACATCTAAGCCAGAGGTCCCAGGTTCAGTTTCTGTTGGAGTTTTCTAACAAATTTTCTACTAGAAACATAGTGGCTTGTAGTGGCTGATAGTTTGGGTCTGCGTCTAGCGTATGGCAACAGGCTCACCATCTATTCTATGACGGAACATAACTATATACTTTTCTTAATTTAAATCGAGCCAAGGAAACTAGAAATCACTTCTAGAATTTATGTTAGGAATGTAACAAAATTAATAATTAATGTAAGGAAATATGAAATTACCTGACTTAGGTGTGTGTGTGTGTTCATATTTCTTGCTTTTTGTATAAATTCTGAAAAATTTTAATCCTAGTTATTTAGTCATTCATATTGAGAAAATTATGATCAGTCTGCAACAATGACCAAGTGGGGGTTGACAGAGTCAACACACATTAGAGAACAATATGCAAGTTTGAAGAAACCTTTTTTCTTGTTCTTTGCTTTGTAAAATCTTCTTAGTTACCTTAAGACAACAATATCTCAGTTCAAAATAAGAATTGTGAACAAAGTGGTTTATAATTACTTATTATATTAAATCAAAATTTCAATACACATTTTCATAATAATAAATAAAAATGTAAGTATATCCTTAGATAAAGGTATCTACAATATATTAATTTAATTTCAAATATTTATTTGCTTCATGTTATGTTCTTGTTTCCTACCATATATGGCAATATATAAAAAAAAATATATTTAAGATTGGCAACAAATTGAAATAGTCAACAATAAGTCCATGGAGCTGCCATATTTTGACACCAAACTAAAGTACAACAGCCACAATAATACTATCACGGTTTAGTTTTAAATTGCAAATAAGTTACACTATACATATAACAAAAATGTGGGTAATTGTGTAGCTGTAGATGATATTGCTGTCAGTGATTAAAAAAAACTTAATTCCTCTATGTTAATCAAAGAGTATATGTATGAAGAAACTCATAAATTAATTATTATAAATTCATAATTGCCATTTATGCAACATATGCCAAGAGTCAGTCTTATCCCTATAATAGTTTTTTGCTGTCAACTAAATGTTATAGTATTGCCTACTGCCCATTCCTGATACCCTTCTGGAAGGTACCATTTTAAATATAACAATTACAATATTTGCTGTAGATATTCTATTTAAGTACCCTTTAATGAAAATAAGATGTGTCCATTTTAGTTTAAATGTATTATTCAATGAAGCACTCTGTTACAACCCATTGTTGAGATAAATTTAAAGCACCCACCTTTGGTATTTTGAGATTGCTAAAAGAAAATAAAACAGTTACGTTTTATTTGACATATTAAACCATTTTATAATAATTACCTGAACCATGTTAATATAAAACAACATATTTAAATTTTTTACACATTTTGATTATAACTTAGTTATGAAAAGTGCTTAAAAATAAAACCTAAATAAAAACAAAACCTTTCCTCGTTTCTGTGTGAAAGAAAATTTGTTCGCTCGAAATTGTAGATCTTGTAAAGAGATATATTGATATAATGAAATGAGCTGTTATACATAGATTAAAATTAGACATATATTAAATGTAATTAAAAAATGTCTAGTTTAAGAACAATATCGAACTGTATTTAAAAATAAATCTCACTGTATATAAACTATTCACCGCCTAGTATAAAAATATTGATAAATAGACATCGACGTAATATATCCACGAGCATAAACGCTTCGTCCAAATTAATTAAATTGTGACGTCATATCAGGATTTGTTCACACTATCACGTTTTATTATAACACATACTTAAATTATAAACAAAACATATTTTTTGCTAAATAATAAAATGAATGAATCTTTTAACACTCGAGACTGACATTCTCCTTTATAGAAATATCTCCTTTATATATAATTATCTAGGTATTTCTAAATATATCATTACATTATGTACTGGCTTAATTCACGTAAAATTTTTGCGACAGCTCGACTAGTTCCAGAACAATCCTAGGTCCTTTTACACGAGCTTCCATCGATCGCCGCAAGATGGCAATGGTGGCGGAAAATGAAGGCAATCTGTCCCAAAGAATTTTGAGAGCTAAGCCAGTACATAATCTAATCAGCTATTCTCTTTGAACAGCGGAGAAAATATTAAGTGTAGAAAAAATATAACTTAAGTACAAACTCACAGCGCTATGCCTTACATGTATAACAAAAATATTAGGAATGTCTATGACTACTCTATCTAAAACGAAACCATGTTAGAGATATGTTCGAAGCAAAAGGAACTAATGTTATTTATAAATTAATATTGCGTCTTCTATTTATTGGGAATGCTTAATGACCTTGATAAGTACATGATATATACCTGGTGTCTTTAAATCTTCCATTAACTTTACGTCCGTATTCTCCAAAGGTGTAGGCATAGGAGTGAAGTACACTGCCACGATTCACCTAAAACTTGACAATGTTAAGTTCTCATAAACGCATAAATAAAAGCTTTTATATATTAATAACATGATCTGATTGTAAAAATCAAATTCAATAGAAACGCCAACTCATAAAACAATCAAATCATAGAACACAGTCGCTTGATTGATTGGACTTGTCAAAGCTATTGTGAAACATGTTTCCTTCCTTCACTCAAAATTAGTCTTACCACATGCTGTCCCGCTTACTCAGTACATCAGCTTAACAAACATGAGCGAGACAGCATGCGTTTGGACGTCATACTTCACTTCATTTTTATGGTACTGTTTATACGTATACACCGTTTCTGCGTTTTTGCATGCACATGTGAGCAATCCATCCTATCAGCCAGATAGATGACAGTGTGAGGAACAGACCGCTGATACAGTAGTACTGGTCCTGTATGGAAAGGTCGAGGGTTTGGATGAGGACCAATGTGAGAATGGATTGCAGGCCGGTGCCCAGTAGCGTGTTGATGCCGAAGATGAGACCAAAGCAGCTTTCGTCGCTCAGTTGACTTGCGATTTTTGCACTGAAAATGGATATTTATTAAATTTTAATATAAGTTATCAAATTCTGATTCATTTAACGATTGTGGAATAAAATAATATTTGATTGCAAGTGGTTATCTTTGTATGAGGACATTACTAATAATAATGCTCTCTAATTTAAAACTTCGAAAATTTCCAGTTTTTTGGGTTTATTTTTACTCAATTTAACCAAAGCGAAAAACATTATAGATAAACAGTTTTTTTTTTAAATTAATTAATTAATTTTTTTACTAAAGATAGATTATGACCTGAAATAATGGATAGATTATTTTTAGGTGACGTAGGAATTTGCAGATAAAATACTCCCTCTCCCTCCCTCCTCACTATACACTGTTCATCCATATCCATCATGTTATTCTAATTAGAATAAACGGATAAGGAATCATCAGGGGCAACGGTATCGAAGCCTGTTTTATTATATGAGAGCTGAATATTATTTAATTATATAAAAGCAGTGACCTGGCTAGTGTGATGGTGTAGTGGTACAGCACGCCCATGACGACGTAGCCGGCGTAAGACACGTACACGTCGGGCAGGCGCGCGGCCGCGAACACGG
>DWMF01000797.1:0-13135 GCA_018244815.1 Parelbella polyzona | reverse complement strand
ATTGAAATTCAATATCACTCGAACTGGTAAAAAATATCAAGACTCAAAAATGTCAATACATATCTTCGAATTCTGACTGCCTCGTTGGTCGAGTGATTGCAAGCGCGACTGCCGATCGGGGGTGGTCGTGGGTACAAATCACGGCTCGGGCACTATTGGATTATTCTAATTTAGAATTTATAGTAGTGACTCGGACTCTGGATCTCTGCCAGGTGTATGGCAATAGGCTCACCCCCTATTCTATGGTGAAACGTAAGCACAACTGGTAAAACATAGGAGTATACTACATTCCTCTGCCCAACTCTTCGAAGATTACAAGTGTGATGTTACGTTCTGTTATCAATAGTCATCATCTAGTAAAATCACATTATGACCTTTTATTTTCTTTTTTATCCTACTCACACATATAATTATGTTTAAACTGACTTATACAGGTTTTAAAAAGCATACAGGAATCTCTTTTCCATAACAATTTAATCATAGTTAAAGAGTTTCTGTAATTTGCGTGGACAAAATACTAAGTTTTCCTCGTCTATTAGTACTTAATTTCACATTATACGAAACTCGATTTTGTCCCTCATAAAATCACGATGACAGCTCTCAAGATTATAATACGAGTACATGCAATCTCATAATATTTTCTAATACTGTTCCAGTCATAATGTTATGGCGTTTATATGATCGGCGCCGTTGCCTGTAATTATAGCGCTGACTACTTAACGCGGAGATGATGCCCATCAATCAAAAAACAATTGTTTTATCCCATTGATTTATTAAGGCAAGATCGCATGTGAAAATTATTATGTTACGAAGACGGATAGGCAAGCTGGTTAAGGCGTATGTAGGTATATATGTATGTATCAATACATTTAAAAGAACTGTGAACACTGCTATTAAAATATTTGTTCTTATCAACTATCGTGATTGCTCTGCAATTGTAATATTAACAAGTTTATTAGCGGTTCATCTAATTATGTATTTCAGAACGCAGTGAAAAATTAAATAAGTTAGGTACGTAAGAGAATATATAACAATAGTTCATACTTACTTATAAAATGTGCTAAACTGTTCTCACTCCTGATATTATTATTAGATATATCTACTTAAATAAAACTAATCGTATAGTAAACTAATTAATGTAACATTTCAAAATAAATATACCTAGGTATACTTTGATATACATAGAAAGGTTATCCCGCCACATAATACTTGTATATTTGATTTTATACTCTACAGTGATGGACATAGAAAACTACAGTTTCAACATAAAAATCGCCTTTCTCCAAACAATGCCTTAAAACATGACGCTGAAATACAGATTGACCTTTGGTTAATGCACCATCTACGTGATAGCCAAAACTGGTAATTAAGCTATTATTGACCGGAGCGACTTGCTTGCTCCCACGATCTTTTAAGAGAGGCTCACACTAGGTAACTAGCATTAGTTCGCTGACAAGAAGTCCTGACATAAGAGTTTAATAAGTAAAATAAATTATTTCTTTACCGCAACAAAAAGACTACTAAAAGAGCTGCACATAGTATGTATGAAGAAATGTTTTAAATTTTCCATACTTCTAGTACTACAGCTGGTTTATAAAACACCTTACAATTTAAGATTAATAATTTCAGTTGGCAAATATTGGGGGACAAAAATCTATTCAGACCAAACATTGTTTAGTATAGATCTCATGAGACATGAAATAGATTCAGTTCTCCCTTACAGTAGATATTGATATTAGTAAGTTACTCTATATAATACCACCTTTACGTGCTCTTCTCAGAAGTCACTGCTTTAGCTAAAAGGTTTTCGGTTAGATAATTATATGTAATAGGGGTTGAGTGATAGTCCTTTTAAGAGTAACGCGTACCAATGTTTCGATGTATCCAATGATTATGCGGTAGCTTGCGGAATGTTAGAGCGTTCAGATATCGATCGGCAATTTTCTTGTCAGATTGACGAGAAATGGATTCGAATGTGTTTGGAATTCACACCTCCGGATAATTACAGCTTTTAAGCATCGCTTTGGTGGTAAATTAAACAACGGAAAACATTGTTGCAATACTATTTTGTGCCCATATATGATAAAAATGAAATGTGACATTATCACTTGCATATATAAATATGTATAAACGAATGTTACAGTTTTTAAGCAGTGATTAAAAGATACTGAACGAATTACGAATAGAAAACTTAATTAATAAGAATTAATAGGAAAAGTAGGTAATAGATAAATAAATAAAGATGCAAATAATTTATTAAAATGTTTAATATGTGTTACAAATATAAATCTGCGCACCTTTTAAGTGTTTGTAAAAAGACGAATTTGTAATAACGCTGATCGTTGCAAATTAAAGTTAAGGAGCGGTCATTAGGGCGCCGGTCGAGGGGCTCCCGTTACGCCTTTTTGCTGAAGTACGCTCGATTACCCACAGGTAATGTATCGGATACGCATCTGAGGAAAGAATTCCTATATAAAGGATGTTTAAAACTTGTCAACAAATGAAATTGTTCATTAAATTCATGGTTAATATCAGGAGATGATTGTTTTGAAAATTTTTGTGGTATTGATTGCTGTTAGGAATGTGTCTTATAATGTCAATGTCTAACTTGCGTGTTTAAAAGAGTTTGATCAAAACATATTTCGTTTTATTTTTACTAAAAATATTGCACTGTTTAAGTAGCAGCAAATATATTTAAATAACACGACAAATCAATGTTAAAAAATTATTAACTATCTGAAACCAACATCTAAAATCAACTTTATAAATTAAGAAACATGAAATATGTGGAGGCAGTAAATAGATATTGATAAAAACGTTTCCTAAAGAAATATTTTTACACACAAAAGCGACATCTACAGTTGCTAACTTTCATAATTGACAGTTAATAATTACCGGTTAGTTCAGCCTCCCCTTAATACTCTTATTTTTATGGGAATAAGCCAAGTATAAACAAACATGTGACCGAAGCATCCGATCACCCTATGTTAGCGCGTTTCAAATAAAATACATCAGGCTTGTCAAAAAGACGTAGTGGCCGCGTCAATCAACTAGTGAGCGCAAGAGAAAAAACAAGATCGCCAATTATTGCATGTTGCCCTAATGGGTTTTGCCTGTACACTGATTGCGAAAACCAATCTATTTATCAATACTCTAAGATTAGTTTTTATTGCAACCCACGGCCACGGCTATAAAAAATGTTTTAGGACGGATAAAAATATAATTGCATATATATTAAGTTACATTTGTCTGTATTACAATATATTCACTTCCACATGGTTGTGTTTGTTCCGTGTAATTTTTATTAGATAGGTACCTGGTATGGTTTTTTGTTGCAAATAACTGACATGCAGTGGACTGTTATTTCTCTGTGACGTTGCTGTTATGAGTGACCTAAAATTAAATTCAAATATCAAGAAACTGATTTTTTATAAAGTATATTCATACTTGCACGAACTCACGTTCTGCATTGAATTAAAAATGTATGTCACGCCTTATGGTTGGTTTAAAAACAATACATACTGGGAAATGTTTCAAACCAATTTTAAAATTAGAACGTTCCGTAAATTATGCACCCAAAATTAGGAAGTGATATAAAACAAAAATACATCTAACACTTAATTACAGCATGTAATCTACTGGGTTGTACTACTTTATGACGTAGTAATAATGGGTTCTAACCGGGGTTGTCAGTTCCAAATCTTCTGCCACTGAAGGACGTTTTGACAGACCGAGAAATAATTTAATTACATATTAGTAACAAAGCTTTTTTTAATAATTGTAGAGTTAACGCTTCTTTGCATAAAAATATAGGTACAGCTGTTGCATATAAAAACTCTTATGTACTGATTCGCCTAATGTATTATTATTTTAGTGTAAGCTTGGTATATAAAAATGAATAATGGCATTTTGTAATAGTAAAATGAGTACGTACACTATTCAATATGACAATTGTTTCCGACAAAAACTTATATATATACTAAATCTTTTGCAGTGCCTACTTTGTTCATGTTTATTATTGGGTATGCGTTTATATATTTACGTAACAAAATATTTATAAACAATTTCTTTTAATTTTCCGCTATTAAAATACTCACTATAAATCACTATTCTCTGAACAATGGTTAGGCACATTTTGTTAGAAAAGGCATGTCTATCTCAAGTCTTAGATTATGTCCTTAAAGTGTTACTGTTGTATTGTATTATTACTCAATACGATGAACCAAGGATTTCTTATTAGGTTATAAACGCAACATTATAAAGCACCCGACTTAACCGCCGAATGCGCGCGGAACAAATCGTACAATAAAGTACAATAGCACAATAATCGTACATAAGAATATTTCTATCTAATCTCATCACTGGTGCCGCCCAACGCTAACTTTTAATAAGCGTTATGAGCCATTCGATTAATTAATTTTCAAAATAGTGAACGCGTGAAGGGCCCTATCAATAAAATTTGTTTTTTAATTATGCTTTATTAGACCGAATTGGCTTTGTTTTTTTAAAAGGACGGCGCGGAAACTGTTCAGACGGATCCCTTTGTACATCTATCGGGTCTATTGATGATTTTATAAGGTCAATAATCATTATTAACTGATCATATAATTAACTAGTTTCACTGGAGGGATCGAAGTGTGTAATATTGTCTGGGTCTGTTTTTACCGAAGGAATTGATGTAATTGTTTTACGGTTTTCACCAAATGTTTTTTCGATGAGATTTGCTGCGTAAATGACATAGGCCTATTGTCGGCATAAGTTTCGCCATACAATTGCTTATCAAAATTTAGGTCTTAACGGTCAATCCATCTTAAGCCTTTAAGCCCACCGTCAAGTTTCAACGGTTCAATGACTAATGACTAACGATGACAAACCAGTCAGACTGCTCATCCTGACCTCCAGATTGGAATAATAATTGTCTATCTGCAACTGGAAGGCAAACAAAAAATGTACCTACGTATAATTTTAGAACCAACGAGTATAACATTATAATCCTATTCAGGTTACAAGGGCTTTACTACTAACATTGTAATAATAATAATATTCTCCAACAATAGATATCATTACGTGCATATACAATGCAATAAGTAAATACCTAAACTCTATCACATCCTTTCACTATCCATCCAACTATATACATATTATTATCATTTACATAATGCTTTACGCTCATGACTAAGATTCCATTTAATGATGCTGTCAAAGATTCGCACACAAAGGTAAACACACGGACACCTCAGCTCGGATCCGCTAGCTAAATTCATCATTTAGGTAGTTGTCTGGCCGGAAATCGAACCCGGAACCCTCAGCGCGGTACACCGACGTGTTAACCGTTGTAGCAAATGAATCGTTGACCGGGGTATGTGAATAATTTCCTGACGGGTAGATACCTACATCATTTTGTACTACAATTGATATACGTTAAACTGGTTGCGGAGAGCTGTAAATCGAGCTCAATGGCGTTCTATTAGGGTACCTATGTCCAGCAATAGACAGGAGTACGCTGAAGATAATGGTAATGATCACACGTTATACTGAATACTTAAGTACACCCATTTATCTATATTAATAGGCAATGAAACAGCGTATCGCGTCATGTAACAACGAAATCTTAATACAAAAGGCACCAGATATCCCGCAGTACACAGTGAGATCGCAAATAAACGAGTTACAGCGACTATAAAACATCAAGCGGTCGTAGAACTTGGTGCAATTAACGCGATTACCTCTTTACGCTACTAAGGAGTCATGACGCGCGATCTGCGACGATAGTGTAGACTTTCATTACAGTCAAGTTAATCTGTAATAATATTAGCGAATACTTGGCGTTTGCTGCAAATAACTATTCTTAGTGCTCTTTTTATGTTGTCTGGTCTTGTTTTATTATTTTATGTTAGTGAAAAATGTTACATCATTGTCTGTTTGATGATTCATTCTAAGAATTCATTTGTTTCGGAGCACTTGTTCTTGAAGTCGGAAGCGAAACGGATATAAAGGTATTATATTTAGTAGATAACTTTGCAATAAACAACTTCAGCAGAGTGTAGCTAGATAAAAAAGTCCTAATACATATTAAGTAACCTTTTTATGATCACAATATCGAATAGATATGGTGAAGAGAAACTTTGGAAATCATTTCATCAAAATCGAAAAAGTCAATGGCAACAGATCTCGCGGAAGGCAATTCTATCTCTGGTCTGAGCGAATAAAAATAACCTCTTATCAACGACTTTCTCAACTATATATTACTGCTTAATTCCCGACTCTAAGCAGACGACATGAACATATTTAATCAGGAATACCAACAAGCTTTTCAAGCCAAACACTTAATTCAGTAACAGAAAGGTGCTACAAATAAAAAAAAGAAGTACAAAAATAACATTTCGCAGTTACATAAAACAACTGTACCCAGTAATTGGATATAAAATGATTGCAATGAATTATCATAATAGGGGTGGCACTAAATGTCGTACTACAAAACTATTTTTTATTAAAGGTATGGTTACAAAATGAGCAGGTAAGCCCTCACATAATAAATTGCCACTTTAACTCAACGATATCTATCCATCTCTAATTAGGGCTGACGAACTACCTCAAATCAATCATAGAAATGATGACACCCCTATAATAAATAGAGTCACGCAGAATATACAACATTTAAGTTCTACAACGTAAATATAGACGTTGAGTTGGGACATAACAATGAGAGTAATATTTCTTAGCGGAAGAAAGGTCGATTGCTATAACGCTTAAAGATCCATATATAAAAGATGATGCATTCGTCATACGACCTTTAACAGTATGTATCAAAGTGAATATAAATGAGATTTCAGTATATTTCTTTTATTATAAAATTGTAGTAATTTGCAAGTAGTCCATTTGGATACTGAGTCAGGTTAAAACGAAACCTTCCATCAACCGGTCTTATTATTAAAAGAATATAAATGAAGCAACAATAAGATTACCTTCAAATCGTAATTTTATGCCAGTCCATTTTAAAGACAGAACGTGTCGGTACCATAGTGAATTCCATTAATTCAGAAACGCCAAGGTGGCCCCTCGATAAGCTTGTTTTGACATGTCGTATTTATGCGGTGTTGGGACACACGTCTTTATCTAAATTACGGTTTTGGAAGCTCCGGACATATCTATTCAAGCTCTGAAGCAATTAAGAATGTTCTCTCGCTTCGGATAGACGACTTTATTATAAAAGCAAATAAATATTTCCTAATCAAACGCAGGCATTATGGATGTCTGAATGCTTTTACGATCAGTGCTGATTGCTATTAATATCGAATAAATATGTATATTATAGTGAATGCAGCAATATTCGGTCATTTCAATATGACATAATTATTGTTAATATTCCTTTGATGTGTATATTTAACTGTTGTAGAATATGAATAAACTAAACGAATATTTTGAAATGCCAAGGCAAATCAGTAACAAATTTAAAATTTTAACAATGAAGACGTAATTACAACAATATATATGATTTATTCATAAAAAAATAAACGTATTATTAATTCGGCTTTAATTTCTGTAAAAGTTACATTCTTTTTATAAGAAATGTGATCTGATGCGTTTAGAACGTCTATGAATAATACATTGTGTTAGTACATAATGACTCAAACATGTCTGTGAAATAAATCACCTGACAGGCCTTACAGACCGTAAGTTAAAAGTCACACCTCAAAACAGGGTTAAGAATAATCGTCGTAACACTAAAATAAAAGTTTGCAACAAACCAAAATTCGATCCGACGATCCGAGCGAAATCACAAAAACCGGCGAGGAATTTATAAAATTCTTACCAAAAACAATACGATTCCGATGCGCGGTGCGACAAATTAATTTCTTTAATCAAGTACGACGCAGCCCCATGCATCACGGGGACAGCGGCAGATAACATTAGGGTGATATACGACCGCCCGAAAATGAAAAGGAAAAACACGGCAGTGGGAGGGTTTAGCGCTTTCTCGTTTAGGTGTTGTTTTTTTAGTATTTTTACATTGATATTAAAATGCGGTTCAATTAATATTTTTACACGAACCTAAAACTAAGGAACGCGCGTATTTTAACCGTAGTGTAGAAGGTAAATACTTTTAATTTAACAATGAACTAAGTTTGTTCTCAACGTTAGGCTTTTTCGGACTATAATAATATTGCTCTAATATATTTGCCATTTTGACCTTTTAAGCTGATGAGCTTTGTGTTACCTAAGGTTATGATGATCCGACAAGCCCAGGACAGGGCGCGATGGCGCTCATTGTTGGAGGCCTATGTCCAGCAGTGGACTGAGATAGGCTGATGACGATGACGAAGGTTACCATTATTAACAGCTCTAGTATTAGACATTATTCAGCAACAGTGTCAGCCAACATGACGAGATGCGGAAACGGATTTATAAACCGCGGTGTCAACAAAACATCTAATTAGGTATGGAAACTCTGAAACCAAGCTTAGTAACTACTTACAATATTACATGACACTCATTTATGAAATGGTCATTTGTGTAATTACATCCATTCATTCTTCATGAAATTAATGTATAGCGACTTTGTCGGTTGCCAATAAAATGTATGATGGTTATAGCATAATATGTACGACCATAAACATGAATTATTCGCATTCCTTCTCAGGATATGTCTGAAAAGCAGTAATACGTGCAATGTACGTCACTGTGTTATTATTTCCCTGAATTATGGAGTATATGACTGCGACTGACCTAGTGTCCCGACGAGGAGTAGAACTGTAATATGATTCAACGGAGCGTGACTGTTTTTAAACGTATTTGCTATTATTGCCTCACGGCGGGACTCCGGCGGCGGGTGTCCCCGAGGGGCGATTGTTTCACCTAATGCCTGGAGAAGCGCGATTTCTAAATGTTAACCGCACAAGCCTCCTACATGCGATATGCCTGAGATTTGTGCAAGTCCTACATGTTATTTAAAAGAGTGCGCATTTGAAGAATATAGCGAATGGAGAATATAGTTCTATTTGCTTATTAAAAAACGTAACATCACGCCTGTAATCCCCGTAGGCTGAGGAGTATAGTACATTCCCACGTGAGTAACACGGCGACTAAATAGGTATAATCACGAAATCGCAATAGTTTAAATTTAGGCGAAAATTTTGTTTTAATGCACAAATCACATTTGTTTTCGTTTATGTCGTTTTAAAGTAATATATGAATATCCACCTACAGGTTGATAATTGAAAATAGCATATTAAATAATAGCCCAACACAAAAATTACCAACAATATCTTCAAGCGTATAAATTGACACCCGCGGGAAACCCACGCCGCGCCGCCGCCCGTTCATCAAGAACAATTTTATGTAAAACGCCTTATTCAAATTTGTCCTAAGGCACACTCGAGCAGTGCAATCATCCCGCCTATCTAACCAAATGACTGATCACTTATTGTCCGTCGGCTACCGGTCTTTGTAAAACATTCTTAAAGGACACTAATGATTTTTGGTCTCGTTGGAAAATGAACCTTATTGAATTGCTATATAGTATCTTACTGCTTGCAGCTTAAGATGCTTACGACCTCGTGAGCAGATCCAGCTCCATTTAGAGAGGCTACCGGTGTTACGTTTCATATAAAAACGTAGCAGTTTCGAGTACACTTTATCGTTTGCTGAATAAAGTTGAAATTTGTTTGTTTGTAAATTTTATGAAAAAGTCCACATTCCTTCGAATAGAGAAACGCGGAAGACAACTTACCTTACTCTTGAGATTCATCGATGGAAAAAACAAACAATAACGTCCTCGTAGTTAAAGTTTTACGGCAATCGGCCATTGCGATACTGTAAACAATAATGTTCTATACAATACGAACAAACATACAAACCCCTGTGCGAAAATAAAAAGTAACTTGATTGTAAGTAAAATTCATAACGACTTATTTATGTACTCAAAGCATAATTCGACCAGCTTGACAAGAACAAGAATTATATGCCTTAGTAATTATTTTAAAGAATTCAATAATATCTAACCCTGTATATACATCATTTTATATGCATTTACATTGTATATTTGTGTTTATAAATTATACATCTATTAAACTAAAAATAAACTAAGGAACATTTATCGAACGCAATAGAAAGAACATAAATAAACCAATAAGTATATAAAACCTAATTAACTTAAGCAATTATACCAAAAACAGATAATTATTATGAATATATAAATAATATTGAAGTGAGTATTTCGCATTTAATATTCAGCATGAGAACATACAAGGACCGAGTCACAGGATGCTCGCTGTAATAATCGATTTAATCCATTCGAATACGAGTATTCGATTCCCGAATGCGTTTGATTTGCTGGGAAATTATTTTAATCTGTCCCCCAACAATGGAAGGAGGGGTGGGGTGTGTCCATTGAAAGCTCTCGTACAACACAATGACATGTTGGCTCATCTCGTACCGCGAGGAATAATGATGAGGTTGCACTGGAGGTATGGAACTTGAAGTCAAACAAAGCTATTGACCGTTGAAACATATGATTTATTTTGGACACCGCATGTATTAACAAATGACGTAAGAAGTAATCAGTAGAGCCCGAAACTTAGATACAGAATCATAAATGAATGATTTACACAGTTTTATAAATTCGTTGTTTATTATATTTTTTGTCTTATTTTATCCAATTATAAGCCTGAGTAGGCCGTATTTTGAATATCTTTCTCTTCTTGAAATAAATATATGTCTAAGCTCATGTGTTTAAATAGTCCTAGTTAATGATTTTGAAATTTATCTCTACATGTAGACTTGGTATTTTGTCGTTTAAGCATTTATGTATATTCTTGAGTGCTCGAACCATATGCAAACCGTTTCCAGCAAAACATATTCACTTTCACGAGTTTAATGGCTGCGCGCAAACGAAATGGCATTAGACATTTAACGTACAAGGCTATATATTTTAGCTCGTCTCTTATGGGACCGTTTGTGACCTTATGTTTGTCCCCGGCCGCTTTGCAGAGATGTACCGTATCGATATCGAGAGTATTGGAGACTTTTTTGCAAAGTATAAGCTTAATCGGTTTTAAATTGATATTTCGTGATTCTATAGCGGTTGTTTAATGAACGACACTATAATACTATTAAGTAATCGCTTTTGAAAACATCACCTTTTGTATTAAGCCTTACTGATAGTTTCATACAAGTATCCGTAAATTTTAGTACCTATATCTTTGCTTTGCACCTATTCCCTGGAAAGATAAAATACCATTAGGCCTACTTGTATATCGTAATTGTTAATAAAATGAAATATTTTTTAAACAGTTATTCGTTGTGATTGTAATTCATGAATAACACCTAAAATAAAATGACAAAACATTTAAACACCAACAATATAACCAATGTACTTCACACATACATACATATATACAAATAGACTCAATGACCTTAAGTACGAATAAATATTAAGTATACGCACATTGCAACGTAATAGACTCTTGTAGAAACTTTGCATAACGTCAGCTAGCGAGTGTTATCGTAATCACTATCGATACAACTGTTTCCAATATTTACAGCACTAGCTCGCCTCCGCCCACGCAGGTCACGACGCGAGCGCCGCCCCGCGCCGCGTCATGAGCTGCACAATATCTTTCCAAGTTTCGTTACGAGACTAACCTTTTATCTATCGATTGGTCTAACTTACCAACCTACAATGAAATCTACAAATAGCAATTGCATTTCGAATACACCATTCCTTAATCCACTGGAAGGTTACTGATGAGACAAAAAAACCGAAGCAAAAGCCGTAAAACAATTCGTATCGAACACATCAAATTTATTACCGGAAAAATCAACACTTCCAAATCGCCTTTTATCACTGCCGTCGTCATGACACCCACGATACCTAGAACTATTATTTATGCCCGACATCATGGTTTCATTCAAATTCCAATTAAACACGTCCATTGATACATCGAGATCGGACGGGCAGCTTATGGTAATATAATATTAGATCATTAAAGCACTTAAATGCGGAAATGTGTGGGTGCAAAACCACCGTATCCAAACTATAATTTGAGATCTGCCCGTCGATCCGTTATGTACGAGTATCCGGTAATATCCGTGACCGGGTATAATTGTTGTCGAAACATGTGATTTGTTAGACTGTGCGTTATAATTGTTACCAGGTGCGTTCGTTTTTGTACGTTCGTCTTCTTTGTTGGTATATAAAATATAATATGTGGGTGATCATGTGTGTCGGCTTTCTATTTGGTCGGCACTAAAAGATTGATATGGCGACCTGGATCGTGTGTTGTTATTTTCACAACTCCCTTTCGATGTTTATATCGCATTACCAAAAATAAGGTATACCAAAATTGTTGGATTTTCTCCGTATAACTTTTTGGAAAATTATTTAAAATACAATTCCTAGACCAGCGCTGGGCACGCGTCAACAATCAGCTCATCAAGAACCCGCCTCCTGACTGCGGTACGTCCGCGCGATTTATTCAATGGATTCATGCGCTCCGGTTACAGTTGTATCGATGTGGCTTCATATTACCTAGGGTTGATCGATCCTGCTAATATTTGTGGGCGAGTTTTGCTTATACCCGTACTTTGTATGTACTCTTAGTATCCATCTTACATTTACCACTTTTAAGTAATAGAACTAATAAATGAAAATTGGCCAAATCCAATGTTTCGGAATATTTTGTATTCTAGCGAATGTTGGTATGTCTGGCGAGTATGGGCCAGGCCGCACTGGAGCACAATGGCCGTTCAACTATCTCCGAACGTTTGAACGCTGTCCCATCATTTTCCTAAACGCATCGATCAAGAATAACTAAACCGAAGATGCAGTTAGACAATGAAATGACCCGTAAAAATCCGCAAATAACCCGATATTATACCGTCGACAGCCCTTCAAACAACGATCAAAACGTTTTATTCATAGTGGGCTCACTAAAGAGAGTTGAATGCGAATCGTGTTCTACACGATGTAGGTACTGCGCTCGCCGTGTCTTGATACTTACCTACAGTGTACAACATATATGTATTGTAATGGTATGTCCCGATGTTATTTATGCACCGAGTACTCGCTCGCGGCCTATCCAAAGGCTCTAAAATGCGAGCAGTCAATCTTCCGGGGACAGCGGAAGATTTCATA
>DWMF01000796.1:0-13137 GCA_018244815.1 Parelbella polyzona | reverse complement strand
ATATTTGACATTTAATTATTTTATATATATTTTAAAATGCTCTAGTTCCGTTTCAATCTCGTTGCGATCGCCGACTACTTATGAAAAATGACCTTAAGGCACGAAATTCGTCGGGTCTTTCCATAGAAAATTAGGGCTAGAAATCGGGCCAAAAATATTAAAGATCTCATGTATGTAGGTCCAAAGCTTTATAAGCTAAAATGATTATGAAAATTTTAATAGTGACTTCCATCAAAGGTGATACCAATAAAGTCGAGCTATTTTAATTATTAAAATCCGAAATTGTTGCGAGCGGCTCTCTTAATCCTCCTCACGGCTCTATTACAGCTGAAGAAACAAGGGATCGTACTGAAGGAAAGATTAGCGATCCGTCCAGCGACGTCTGAGTGAAGTGGCGCGGACGATAAATCTCAGTCGCCCCTTCCGCCAGCCATTACAAAACAGTAACAAGTAATTAATTACACCACTCGGTAACTTTTAGACGGCTAGATACGTTTTAATTTCCTCATACCTACTTCGTTGTATGATGTAAATGCGTTGGAATACTTCAGCGATGTTATGTTATATGGAAATTTACACTAATCGGGTTATCTCTGTTTATCGCGTAAGGGACCTGGCGTGATTATACTTACATACATAAGAAATAATAATCTACACTTGTTGCCATTATATCACAAAAGTTAAATATAAATATAATAACTAAGACTTTTTATAAATGGGGCAATCACCTCTTAGTTATCATGTTAAGGTGTAAATTAAGGGTAGTAGAAGAAAGAGGAATGAAAGTAAGATATCCCGTCCCTGTACGAAGACGCAATAGTGGAGTGGCGCGAACTATAAATCTGGAATGTTCCTTCCGCCGACCGATGCACAAACAGACTCTGGTAATTAATTACCGCACAGGGTCTGTCCTCTTGGGTTTGGATATTTCAATCCTTGCCGGTGATTTTTTGGACTGTGATGACTTAATCATAACTGTTCTCTGTATCATTATCAGATTACTAAAAAATTAAGGAAATGGATATGATGACCCCCAGATGATTTTTACAGTTTGTGAACGGTTACACAAGATAAATTTGGGAACTGAAATATCCCCCGACCCCATGCCGGGATACCATGGCTCCATGCCCTAGCCGCCTAAGGTCAACAGCATAGACAGTACGGAAAGCCGTCTCCAACCTGCATGCCCAACGTGGGGATTATACATGCATACATCTATAAAAATCAAATGGAGCAATGACTCGTACAAGTCATAATAGTGTATAACATTAATATTTTAATTATACTAACATATTACCGTTATAATTCCGCTCTCGTTACCAAACGTTGTAAATTCAATTAACCACAAATAGAAATAATCACACGAATAATTAATAAGCACAGTGTGTCGCATTTTTCTTCATTTATACCTCAACGGCATTAAGACGTTGCCGGAAAGGAAAATGAAAACAGTTTCCAAACGATCCGTCCGCTTCGCAAGTCATTACTGTACGGGTCGAATTTCAGCGAAGTTTTAATTCTTGGGTTTTCTATTGTCTGTTATAAAACTGTTACAGGTGACATATGTAAAATAAAAAAATAAAAAAAAATATTCTAGCTTAGATATAAGTTTGTATTTAGTATTATGTAACTTCATAGTGCGAAGACGAATTGTTTCAATAATTATTCATAGTTAGGTTCTCATGTAAGTGACAACGATTTCTTTTTTGAGAATAAAATTCTTTAAATCTAAACCTATATGTCGCTGTTCAGTATTCATAGGCAGAGGTCGTCATCGTCGTTAGCCTATTTAAGCCCACTGGACACAGGTCTTCCGTAATAAGCACTATTCCGTCCTGTATTGGCCTGCTGCATCCGGCTTCTTCCTGTGATTATAGGCAAGCTCCCCATGGAAAGGCGGAGAGATTCAATTTCCTAAAATATAATTGACAATATTTGGTTAAATAAGCGTAACAATGTCGAGTTGTACCAGCGGTTTGTATTCACAATGAAATACGCTTATTACCAGCCCACCCTATTCGCTAACCAAACTTGGACCATTTACAGAAGCGTTCCACGAGTTGTGAGTTCTCTTGCATTTGGCACGCCAAGATTACCCAGATGTAAGCTTTTATAAGTCCACTTTAAAATATAAGCGGGCCTGTATTTCACTTCAGAGAAACTTAACAGCTTTTATAGTCATATAATACAGACAAATCGGTTAAGGAACATTTTAACGATTAGTAGAGTTATTGGTGTAAGGTTTAAGGTTTTAATATATATTGTAATCTTATAGGTCAGCTCCTTAAATGTCTAACAAAATGGGCTTGTCCATTAACACAACTTACTTGACCGGACCTGTGTTCCGATCTTAATCTTGTTGGAAATAATACGAAAAATGTAGTGCTACGTTAAGGGCGAGTACCTTCACGGAACAGCAGATACGAGCCCGTATTTCCGCTTTAAGACGCCGGCCGGAAGTTCCAAGCTTCTCGCTAAAAGGAATGAAAACAATTCCAAAGTGATACTCACGCCCCCGGGATTATTTGTTGTGATTTGCTTTTATTGTTTTTATTATCGAATGTCGATCAGACGTTTAAATTTAATGATTATTAAACATCATCATTATTATCGCTAACCTTTTTATCAATATGCTGTTGGTCACAGTATTCATAAGAACATAGATATGCTATATTTCGAGGATTACAGGCGTGATGTTACATTTATAATAACTTTATAACATAATTGAAATAAAAGAAATATTTGGCAGTCAGCCCCTCTGCCTACCCCGCAAGAGACCTGGCGTGGTAATGTACAAAATAATAATAACATTTATATAGCTAGAAATAAGCTTGCCGTTACACATCAACCCTATTAAAATGTCTGACAATTTAGATTTTCCATTGAAAATAAAACGAAGATTTTAAAGCGATTCTCCTGCACTGCGGACCATTTCTATGATCATCGAAATGTTTCAAAGTATAAGACGTTTAAATGTATTATTATCTCGCTACTCGTATTACGTAACTTAAACCGTATAATGGTACTGTGGGAACTGCACCGCAAAAGCTCTATTTAAAGAGTTCAAGAATCAAACGAAACGATTGTATACTCTGTTTAAATGAAGCTAATTTTAACAGTTATCTTAAATACAACTTGAAAATAAAACGTAGAAGATTTTAAGAAAATTCCATTTTGCAATTTTCAGTTTATGGCATCTTCCATTTTATATATATTATTTACTGTTTAGTAAAATACAATAATAATAAAAATTTTCGAAATATCGTCTCAGTTTCAGTAACAGCGAACGCACAATTATGGACAAAACAAATCTACTTCGAAGAGTACTTACTTAAAATAGATATAATTTTTCATACTCCACTGTACGTAACATTACAACTATACAAAATAATTATGCGAGGTTATTAGGTAACCTAATACATAATTAATTTTTTCTTTCAACTGGGTGGCTTATTTCAAAATTTCAACTTTAAATAGAAGTAGGAAGCGGCAAGCCAAGGACATAACCCCATAGTTTATTATGAAAGGCCTACATACATCCAGCAATAAATTAGAACAAATTATTAATATTGGTTCAAGAAATCGACAGCACGTTAAATATATTCTACGATGGTAATAGACCCTTAAAATAGCTGAAAAACAAAACACAAACTTAATACGAATCGAAACAAAAACTATTAAAATTGGCTAAAGCACTGGCAATTAGCGGACTGAATTCAATTGTACTATCATTTATATAATTAAAAAAAAAGACAAAAGCCTTGAGATTTTCCAAAGCTGACCAGCCAAGTGCGGTAATTAATTACTCGTAACTGTTTTTACAGTGGCCGCCGGGAAGAATGGTCAGGATTTATTATTCGCGGAACTTCATGCCTACATCCTTAGATGATCTCTAGTTTTGTCCTATCCATCATTCTTTTTAATTATCTTCGATGGATAGTATGTGAATTATGTATTATCGTTAAATACATTTTGTACCAAATTGTTATCCTCTAAAAACTTTCAACATAAAATATCATCTTAACTGTCGTCATTTCCAACATCATCATTATCCTCAACCCATTTACTGTTTCAGAAATAAATTAAATAAAAACTTACGTTTTTTGTCGGCCATATCATCTACCGATTTTTGGTTTATCATTATTTAACGAGGAAAGAGTAAAATCCTCTTGGCATTATGATTTTGTACAGGTATATTAGCTTAATATTATTTTCCTACATATCAATAATGTGTTAATATCTTATAATCAATTCCACCTTTTGAAAAACTTTACACTCTTCAGTTTAATTAAGTATTTAATTATTCATTTATTTTGTTGTGAAAATTTTACTATAATATTTTTTTATTTATTCTGGTGATTATAATAGTCTTTATGATCTATGTTAAAATATTTACACAGAAATAAATCGATGGTTATATAAAGTCTAAAAGTGAGATGAGTGTTAATATTGAGTGATAAAACATATTACATAAGCGTTACAAATGTTGTTTAATTATATAAATCTAGAAATGAGTTAATAGTGCGTCTATTAATATATAAAAAGTTATAATTATACTGGGAAAATGTTATTGTTATTAACGTAAAACGGTAAGCTAATACAGACCTGTGGCGCTGTGCATACAGCTCAAATGTTAGCTTCTCTTCTTTTGACCTTTTAAGTTAGCTATTAGAACTTGAATAAGTATACGTTTAAACTTAACTTTTTCAACACACTACTACTTTATAAGGCTCTTCAAGTCAATCTGACCTACCAGCCATGTGCATTTTCCCGCCATTTTGAACAATTCAAAATGGCTGTCGGTTTCTGTCAACAGTAATCATTCTAATCACATAAATTTTGCAACACCAAATATCTAAAATTAAAAATTTATAAACGCAATATAACGCTTGTAATCCCTGAATAGGTAGACACAAGAGTGTAGTTCACTTCCACGTTTTAGGTACTAGTTTATTAAAAAGTACAATTACGCAAAAAATACAAACTTTATATTATAAATGGTTATGCGAAAATATTAGTAATAGTATTATTAACTAAACAAAGCATGGCAACGTCTGAACGTTACTTCCGTTCGAAAAAAATCTGAGTTACTCTCGTGTCGCGCCAAAGAAGTTTCACTTCAAAGAAGTGATATTATAAAAGTATAGATGCAATAAATTTTTTATTATTAACAATCATCGGAAACGGCGTTCGCACGCGCCACTTCGCTCGAGCGTCACCGGACGGATCGCTAATCTTTCCTCCACTGCGAGCCCTTGTTTCTTCATCTGTAATAGAGCAGTGAGCCGGATTAGAGGCACTGCTCGTTTTAGCTTCATTAATATTACAGTGTTCATTAATACTACGGGTTTTCGTAGAATAAACGTTACTATAGACGATCTTATAACCTCTGCGATTTAGAAAATTAATTTTTGATAGCAGCGTTCTATTCACATTAATACATCTAAATGTATACACAATGATTGTGATGAACTATAAGATATAGAATACATTTATGAAAAAAATATATATACGAAATATCTTCGGAGTTATCTAAAACATGCGATCTGTATAAAAGAGATTTAACACTCGTTAAACATAATTGGTAAGAGGATATTTGTGTACAACGTGTTTGTTCAAATATAAATCATTATCACTCAACAAAAATAACAATGGCTCATCGCAAGCGAAGGGATTTCGGTTGTACCTTATAAATATTCTACAGAACGCATGAAATTCGTACTGAAAGGAGTCTACACCACGTTTGAATTTTTAAGTGACGTTTGCGGAGAACCACGCGAGCTTCGTGCTTCCATCGTCTGCTACATAAATAGGTGCCGGCGCCTTTATATAGGACCTTCCAGAGTTTTCGCTGCATCGTCTGAATGAATTAACTATTAAGCTTTTTATTTTAAAGCAGCGGTGTTTTGCAGCTTATGTTATTTTTGTTCGTGAACTCCAACACACTGAACATTTACGTTCTCAGAAGGATTTATGTTGTATATTTGGCATTTGTTATACCAATGCTATTTATATATTTCTACAGAAATCAGTCAATGCGAATATTATATGTACATCAAAATAAATTTATTTGTTTCCACGAATAAGAAATAATAATTAAACTGTAGTTTATTACTTTTACAAGCACACAAAAGCTATAAGAAAGAAGACACAAGAAACGTAAAGAATTAAAAGAATACTAAAATACTCATAGACGCATTCCTAAGAATTCTCTTCTTGGCAACATAATGACTGACATTAAATAGGTACTAGTTGTAAGTATGTAAACGAATAATACATTGCAAAATTCTAATACGCTTCCGAATTAATCCAAGACAATACACAAGAAGAGACAGTATAGAAGGTGGAGTTAGCGCGGTAGTCTAAGAAAAAAAATGTGTCACGAGCAGTGTCATCCCATTTTTATCGGGACTTTCGCATGGACGCGTCGTCTGAATGCCATGAATTTATTGCGTTGTACAGTCGCCGGAGCGGAGATAATTAGCCAACAATCAGCCAAGAAACTAGAGCCTACAACGAACAATGAGAAATATTAAGAATTATTTCGATATCGCCGCATTTTAGCCTTGCCTTTTTGTTAGCAGACTCACAATAGCCGAGTTATTTTTTTCATTCTGAGAATAAAATGAAATATTCTCTATATATTACGAGCTACTTAAATCCAACTACTTTTCCTACCAACTGATTGCGTACTCGTATACGTACTTGTGCAAATTAGCTACATATGTAAGTTTTAAGTCAATGTAAGTTTTTTCGTTTAAGTATGTATAAATATTGATGCTTTAGACACTATTTTATTTTATACAATATATCACTTTATAGTCTTTTTCTCGATAATTTAATCTTAGTCAGTCAGTCAAAAGAATATCCTGCCTGTTCGGAGTTACCTCGCAATAGTGTGGCTCTGTAGCGCCTACCTGAACCTTTACTGTTGTAATGTTACAAAAAATTATAATATATGTATTGTGTTAAACACAAAGAATTTGAAGTTTTACAGTATGCCCATTTGAGTAAACTTAACAAATAAAAACTAACATAAACAACCACATTTAAAAATAATGAAGATATTGTCTATTACCGTTTAAAAGATAAATAAAATTTAAAAAAGTAAGATGAAAATAAAAAAAAGTTTCTAGTTTATAATGAATTGTAGAACAGTACTGACTAATTTTATTATTCCATAAACAAAGTGTACCAAGATGTTTTTTTTTTATAATTCGATCAGACCTAGTTATTACGTATAAATTATGTAAATTTAGCTTAATGCAAGAAATAAAAGTCTTTTCATTTATTTTTATTTATTTATTACCATGTTTATTATTTAAAATAACTTAACAAACAACTACCCTACCATAAATAACTTAGTTTATAAAAATGCAGATTGAATAGAGGAGAAGTTTTTGCTACCGCATAAACATGTTTTCGTAACTATCCCAATTACTCAACGAGTCCTGTCGGGAACAGTTTTTTACAAAGTTGTAAAGCTGAACAAATAATTTTCCTCTATCCGTACGCTGTAAATATTTTTAAATGTAACGATCAATGTAAAACTAAACAGAGAGCTAAATGTAACGATCAATGTAAAACTAAACAGTGAGCCAAATATAAGTTCAACGTAAAACTGAACATAGAGTCAAATATAACGAACAATGTAAAACTGCACAGAGCGGCAAATGTTACATCGATATTGAGTTCGTTTTGTGTAATGACGAAATCAAGACGTAATTAATTAATTTGTAATTATTTCAATAAAAATACTTATCTTGTCACATTATTGTTCTTAATTATTTATTATTTCTTATTGAGAAACAAATCATAACTTCAACTTTTTATTGTAAAGGTTGTAAAAAATCACCCTCGTAGCAATATGACTTTACACAATAATTTTATCTTTTACAATTGAATAATATTTATGGTCTATACAGTAATTATTAAATTATAGTGATTATTTAGGGTCATTTCCACGCGTGTCCATCTAATCCCAACGCAGGTTTAAACGGAGCTTGTGCACGTAAAACAGACTCTAGTTATGTGGGTGATAAACTACAGATATGCAAATTAATACAAACTTATATTTAGTTCATCGTTTTACAAATACTTCTGCCAGACAGAAACGAAGGCCAGGAGCTGCGGTTCAGTGTTACCACCGGGTACTGCACCTACTGACCAGTCAGACACAGACTAGAACAATGCCAGCTACCTCTCGATAACAAGAACACGAAAATGAAAAACAAATCATGTGCTATGTTGCGTTGGAGAACAATTTATGTTGCGCGCGTCCGGTAAAGCCTGCGATGAAACTTTCATCGTATCGTCGCTCTGCAGCTGCGAAATTGCATTCAACTAGGTATTGTGCTTTTCTGTTGCCACTGGAATTACCGGAGTCGTAAGGAATATCCTGTATACATGTACTTCATATTGATAATATTTATTAGTATCTTTTAATTCATTAAGTAGTCTGTATATGTATTTCGCATTGTATTCATGTTTCATAAGTACTTAATGTATGTATTTCATATTGTATATTAGTTGAGTTGATTAAACCATAAAGAATTCTAAATGTAAATTCCTATTTTATTGTTTATTATACAATTATGGGTGTTAAAGACGTTTATGTGTAGATACACGCCGAATTTGATGGGCAGAGTTTAAAAATTTTACTCAATAATAATTAATACTTCATTCGGAGAAAAATTATTTAATTTGAAAGGCCATTTTTCACTTATTATTTACGTACGTCTTAAAATCGATGGTATAGTGCACCTATATTATATATAGATATATAATACGTATATTTATGATATATATATCACGTAACGACCAATCTCTGTTATATTTATAAATATAAAAAATATGTTCAAATTGAATTTTCACGGCTGCAACGCGCCGATACGATGAGGCTTTCACAGCAGGCTTTCACTCTGCGCTTGAAACAGAAATTGTTACTTCCAATCGCGTTGTTCTTGTTCATTTATTTTAAAGCTCGCTCTTTTTCTTTTATACGCGTAATTTGTTATTGAGAATTATTTAACAGGTGACTTAATAGTAAATAGTAAGGGTTAAATAGAAGTAATAGTGTGGATATCATTAAATAAACATTATTGGTTAATAGAATCAGGCGTTATTTAGCGGAAATATGTTATTAGTTGCAAATTACAACTAACTATTGTAAAGTGCAACTAACATGTTACATATATTATTGTTTAGAATTAAGAGTTTAATAGAAAAGTAGGAACCCATTAACCAAATACCTACTTACTCGTAGTCAGAATTGTTATACCTTAGAGATCATTACATTGAACTATATAAGTATATAATATCCACGTTTCCTATCAAATATTTCTTTTTTCATTAAATAAAACGACATTAAACCACAAAAATACAGTCGATTTTTTAAAGTTATAACCGCGAGTCGACTTTGAACTAGCATTCGATTCAGAGGAAAGAATCTGAAGCATTGAGATGTCTATATATATAACTTATTATATAACATCGTAGTGAAAGCTTTATAAATAGTAACTTCAGATCTCTGTATGATGTAAATATGAACACCGGTTGCAGCAAATGTGACGCAAACGCAAAACTTCTCGCCGCGCTCACGAAACACTCCACGGCTGATTTAATTAATTAATTCTACTGTATTTCATACATTATGAATATAACTGTTTATCTGCAATCCTTTTTACGTGCTACATAATTTAAAATTTGCATAATTATGTGTGATACGCTCATCTTGTTCAGACAAGATAAAATTTTCATTGCTGATGCCAACATATTATTGACTAAACATATCAACAAATTAATATTTGTTTTCCTACACACAAACACCAGTTAATAGGGTGAAGTTGTTAATTGAAACTGTGGCGTACAAATTGACTGTAACCAGGTGTGTCGTTGTTTTCGAATAATCGAACAGCGTCATTTATGCCGTATTATATGTCACGTTAAACAAATTTCCAATTAATCGTACCAGATTTATAAAATTATCCAATTAATTGGACCAGATTTGTAATTGAATTGGGTGCGTTCTTGGTTAGTCTACATTTATCGGTTTTCATTACCCTCTGACGTTGGCCTGTCTAATTCACGTTCCATATTTAATACCTTAGAGGTGCATCCGAATATTGCTACAAATGCTATAACCCTTAAACTAATCCCTGTACATATTATGAATTGTATGAATTTTCGCAAATACATATATATTATGTATGTATACATTCACATGAACGCTATTTTTGTTTTGTGCCGAGTCGTCTAAAACTGTTTCAATCCAGCCAACCAAATTCGATGAGTCAGATATTCTAGATTTGTTCAATGACTGAATAGATTTATTTTAGTTTCTGTTGTATGGCTATATTATATTAACGAGTACGTACTTACGTACGTACATTGTAGTCTTCTCTCTCTTCTCTCCATCTCTTTTACTCTCGTTCGAGATATCCATTTCTTTGTTTAACAGTGTATAATCCGAAACGACACGAAACTTTTGAATATCGCTTAATAAATAAAAAAAATGAAAATCATCATCTTTAACCCTTTTATCTGTTCACTTTTGGGCCACGGGTTTTCTCTCAGAGTGATTAGGACTGAAGGCATAATCTACCACGCTGGCCCAGAGTGCGTTCGCAAAGAGCATGCGCCTTACAGAACATTACAGATAACATTGAGATATGAAGGTTATTTCAAGATGTTTTCTTTCACACAATTTCCTAGAGAAATCCGACTTAAGGTAAGGAACGTCATGGTAAAATTCTAAATTCTAAATCAATGGGCTGTGACTGACTATCAAATTATAACGTATATACAAGTAATGTAATATGTTATTATCGTAACTAATTACACATCAATTTGTATATAGTATACACATTGTAACTAATTACAATATGTACCATCTTAGAACTTACAAAGAAATTTTAAAACCTGTGAAGTCTGCCAACCCGCAGTTGGCTATCGCGGCAAAACATGGCGTTAACCCTCTCATTCTGAAAGGAGTCTTGTGACTGACAATGGAATGATAAAAGGGTAGAGAAAATAAACATATCAATCTTTTCCCGATTAATTACTGGTGAGTAATACACTCCTATGCCTTCCCCGTCGGGTAATTTAGGCGTGATGTTACATTTTTATATTCTATGCTATCGAAAAATTTGAACCACATTCACACAACACAGGTATTGCGTGCTCCAATCTGTACATTGTAGCGCTGAGACATTGAGGCTACTTTATGCGAATGACTGACTTATCTTTATAGGCTATTTATGTCTCATTCTGGACGTAGGTATCTTATCACTGGCCGTTAACTTACGCTTGGGCAATGTGGGTCGCAGAAAGTCCTGTTTATAATGACTTCGCTACATGTGATTGTGTGGTGCAGTTCAAATGTTTGCCAACTGCAACTTGTATGGGCTGCACATTTTTAATGGAAATATGATGAAGTGAATGTTATATCGACAATTTAAGCATACTACAAAAATAAGTAGTAAAGTAATTAAGTAATAGGTAATAAGTGGTAAGTTAATCTCGCTGAGATTAAATGTATCCTTAAACGGGTATAGAATTAAATATATTTTAAAAAATAATACACGGTTAACTCCAAATTGCATATCGAACGTTTACGAGCGCCTTAGAAACAAATATAAAACAACAGTCAATATATTGAAGTACATAAAAATACTTGCAATTTTATATTAAGACAATCTTAATAATTAAAACATCATACCATCCCGAAAAATATACTCAACCTATGCCGGTACACAAACATATCATCAAAATGTTCATAATTATCAAATCTTTAAACGTAAATTACTTCGCTATTCCTATTAAAAAACAATTGTTATTAAAACACCTGGGCTTTCAGCTTAAAGAACGTGACTTTCGACTGCTCGTGTGCTAAAGAACATCATTTCAGTCCACAGGAGTATCAACGGATCCGTAGTTAACTTCCATTTGAAAGGATAATATTAATACTATATTTTAATATTTAGTTCAGCTAACAGACAGACGGGCCATTTGCTGGTAGTTCGTATACGAACATGAGCAATACCCGAGGAGTGACCAATACTTTGTCGGCTTTGAAGGAGGGCTCTCTTTGCACTCTCAATGAAGAATCCTGTACCATAGCGCTTCGGGAATAGGTACCAGAGATAAAAGCCCATTACACATTTTATACACGTGTGCTAAGAACACTTGTAAAAACTTGACTAATGTTCTAGCTAATTTGTCTAACAGTCCTCTTACTAATCAACCATCTCATTAACAACGAATAGACGATACTAATTGACACTAATCGTCCCATTCCCTCAGATGTTTGAAATTAGTCGTAGATGTCCATGGGCGATAGTATCTACCAGCGACTAGCCTGTCAGTTTATTTCATTTATTCATATAAACGATGATGCTGAGCTTATTCACATTCCCAATTCGCTATGGTAAATCTCTGCGAAAATAACGAATTAAGTGGTCCTAAAAACACGATTTATAAAACGATTAACTATATTGAGCTTATCAATGTAACTTATCTGTATGGAGACTTTGGGTTAATAATATTTTTGTTGGTGAAAATGTAATTAGACGTGATGCATTACTCACAAGAAAAAACACATTACTGATGAGATAATTAGTTAAGACAAAGCAAATCCAATCACATTATCCGTGGTAGAGTTACTTGGAGATTCAATTACTAAAACGGGTAATGTACAATAAATGAAGTTGCATTTTATTGAACACTTTAAATCTTTAATTAAATAAATTATTAGCAAAAGATTTTAGATTTCAAGGTAATATAGTGAAATAAAAATTAAAAACATAGGTAACATTGCGTTTGTATTTCGCCGAAAAGATAAGCAGAGTATGGGACACTCCCACGGTTCACCAGTTAAGTAATGCGCCCCATCGTGCAATAGGCGACGAGACTATTGCTATACACTGGGTAAAAGTCCAGACTCCAAGATACCATTAGAAAATTCAAATTGAAAAGAATTATTCCTTAAAGTTTATTTTAAAAAAAATTAACATTCTCTTCAAGTTTCACAATTTCAAAATATTCACAGGTTATAAAATATACCTCAAGTAAAAGAGATAAATTTTCAAAATAACAAATAGTTTTGAATACTTGGTGATTAATTTAAATTAAATTATA
>DWMF01000795.1:0-13139 GCA_018244815.1 Parelbella polyzona | reverse complement strand
TACATTATTATAGTTATTCATCAGTCATTAATTCATATATTAGGTGTCCTGCGGGGTCTGTTAGGGGGTACGTATAAAGCCTGCTGAAGTAGATCGCACAAAAACCTTCCAACGGCATTAGGGGTATAAAAACAATACAGATTTTGTCACTTAACCAAAGAACATGAATACGCGCCTATTTCGGAATGGACGGTGTCTTTATAATGTTACATTAACAGTTAGACGCGCATCTGTTCTCATTATTTTGGAATATCCCAAGCCTACTCTACCACATTATACCAACTAGAATAGCAAGATATATCCAATGTCAATCTCCTCTTGATTTTGTAGACCGTTATCTAACGACGGGTAGATAACAGCTATAAAACGCGCGTCTCTAAAACTGCACATATCGTTACAAATCTGTTTCCGTATAAGCTTTGATATTTGGCTTCCTTCAGTGATATCACTCTCACAATCTCTGCTGCTGCAATACAATACCACAGTGGTACACGATGGTTTTCTGAGGTAGCAAAGATTTGTAGGTAAATAGAGACGTCCTGTTGGTCCAGTGGTAGACACGGGTCGTAGGTTCGATTCCCAATCAGCACCAATGTTTATATGATGAGCATAAAATTGTTCTAAGTCTGGGTGTAAAATAATAAGTATTTATTTAAGTGTATATATATTTATATGTAGTTTATCAGCCATCTGGTTACCGCAGCGCTATCTGCCTACTATGGGACCGATGGCTGTGCGTGGAGATGTCCCGAATTATTCCATTCTGCTCTATAGGCTTTCGATATCGGCTACAAGATCTATGTTCGCGATTTCTTTATTGTCCAATGACGTTTGTTACGTAAATTATTTTAGTTGGCTCGTACTCGTACATTTAAATTAGCGATTATTTGTTCGTTAAAGGTTACTTTTTTAACATTGCGCAGCCACTGCATAACATAACGTAACATCACGCATATATTTCCTTGAAGGGATAGGTAGAGGAGTGTAGTACTCCAAGTTTTAAGCAGTTAAGTTATACGTTCCATAGATTAGAGGATGAGCCTATTCCCATATATTGGACACGAGTTTAAAGTCCACTGCGGTTATTTTTTTTAACGAAATTCTAAATTGCGTAGCCTTAGCGTATATTTGCACCATTCACAAAGTTAGTACGACAGATTTCTGATGAATTTAATATAAATAGCCCCGTCACATGCGGGCCACGTTGCGCCACTTTCGCAACTGAATCGATTAGAAAATAAAAAAATGAAAATTACCAGTTAAATGGTAATTATTTCGTTTTCCATAATGTGTGCGTATTTCACAGCCTTAATCACTCTTTAGCAAAAAGCATTAAATAAAACTGAATATGTATGATGTATCAAAATAAAAAAATCTAAACAATATATTATTATTAAATAAAATCGATTAGTATAAACATATTGCCACATGAAAAACTCCTCAAAATATTTTATTTCTATGTATATAATATTTGCAATGGAATGTACGAGTATGTCTTGTTAGTTATCATCAATAAATAAATATTTCTCGTAAAACTCAACTCAAAAATGTTTAAACAAAAATAGGAACCATTAACATAAAAAGCTATTTTGGCACATCTATTAATTTATTCAAACTATCGACATACATGGATGAGTTGTTACATGAGATGAATTGTATGTTCATTTTTTATTAACTATTTTCCACCAATTAAAAAGATAACAGTAATTCAACACTAGTTTAAATTTTTTTTACCTTCGTGTTATCTTTGGTGAACGATATTCGACATCTTTACTATTTACAATGGATAATTTAGAGTAACGCGTTTAACAATATAACATAACATAACATCACACCTGTACTTTCCCCGAAAAGGTAGGGTAGGGCTCACGGGTTACGCTATACGTCCCATCATGGACTAGACGAGGTGCTTGTTGCCATACACTGGCCGCAAGTCCAGCCTTCGTATTACTACTGGACATTTTAAGTAAGAAAAACACAATAATATATTTTGCCTGATCCGAGAATCGAACACAAAACATCTTGCTCAGTAGTTACCCTTGCGACCACTATCTTGTGGGAATTATTTAACAATATTATGGGAAAAAATACAGGAAACGGTGACCGGACAACAGTACCTCATAACTCCAGTTAATAAAACGTTCTATATACGGTCATATGTGTAATATTTTATGAAGATTCATGTCATTGCTTATTAACGGCTGATTATTTTGCAAATAATATGACAACTATGCACTTCACGTCGCTTGAAATCATTGCGTTGTTATGTGTAGCGATCAATATATCGGTTTAACTGTCGTCTATTGTAGCATACATTTATGACCAATAACATATGACTCGTTCAGATAATTCGGGAGAAAAGTGTTTTTTAACGTGCCACGGTTTTTAATTACGAGACAAGCTAGTGTTTGGCCACAACGCCGTCTGAAGAAAAACAAAAGGTTGGACTTTCACCTTGTAGTAGAAATACCATACATTTTAACCTTTTATATGCTTGCCTTGAAGGCTTAAAAGAAATTGCATTCCCCGAGGATTTCCAATGCTGGCAGACTAATTCATTTCTTACCTTCGCGAACGTGCCTGCCAGGTGACAAATGATACAACGAGGGTAGGTTTTAGAAATTCTTGTGCACATTCTCTTAATTGTTTTAAAGTCTAAAGTATCATAAACATACTTGCGCTCTAGAGATTAACCTCTTTAACAATTATTTTTGCTTTTGAATGATTGATGAAGTTTTCTAACTGGAAACTAGAATTAAGGGTTAAGACACCCGTCTGCCATGCTGACCAAGGGCGGGATGAGAGATGTAAAGGGGCGGGTAACAATAATAGTGGTACAAATTAATATTTTTATAAGCACTATACGATTCAATGCCCGACAAGCCCGTAAAAATGATCCTTTGAATATTTTTTCCAAAGAATATTTTTTACAGCGTTTCTTTGATCTTTTAAAATCATGTAAAAATACCCGGAATGAGTCCCTTATATCTCGCAAAAATATTGTAATAAATTTGCGGGCCTACTGGAAGATATTTCAGTATGGAATTAGTAATGCCCTTGTACAACTGTTCTTGTATACCTATATTCCTTTATTTTTACTATGTGTATATGAAATAAAAAGAAAGAAAGAAAGAAAAAGTGAATAGCTTTGCAACGATGACATTTTGGTAACCCTAATTTGTGGCATTTCTTAACGAGTTCCTTGGAACTATTCGGAAGTTAACCCGTTATTGTAAATATGCCGAATGGAATAGTAGAAAAGTAAAAAAGTTACAATAAAAAAAAGACCATTTACTGCCTTTACCGATAATAAAACGCCGTATGACATTGTCGTGCTTTACGTGTCGGCTTGTCGATGAATAAGTCTAGCACCTATATAGAGGCTAAAGGCCGCAGCACACCGTCAACGCCAACGTGCACAATAGACGCGCCAAGTGCTGTGAGGTTGCATCAGAACAGTTTGCGGTTAGTTACGTCAGCAGCGCGCAGCACGCCGCGGGGCGAGCATAGGTTTATCGGTCGACATCTGAAATATAGTGTAATTTATATATGTACGTTCTCGGGATATTTTAGTCATTTCATTTTTTGTTAATAGACATAACCATTAAAAATAAAACGAATAGTAAACGTTATCATATTTTATTATTATAGTGAGAGTTATGTCAATTTATTAACGTAGACTTCATGTCAAACTATATACGTTAAAAAAAGGAAGTTATGTATCTTACAATAACACTGATCTGCAGATTAAAACTGCAAAGTTTATCGTTTATAATCACCTTGTTACTATTCGGTAATGAACGGGTATTATATAGGTACATATTTTCGGCTCAAACATGTCAGTCATAATACGCCAAAAAATCTTACATCTTGTTAATTACATCCATTCCATATTTCGTTAACACTACGTAACGGGACTGCGGATAACGAACAGACTTGACTTTTGATCCTGAATAGTCCTGACATACTTCCGTTGACATTCAAGTATTATATACAGAAGTAAATCCTGCCGTAGTCATAAAAATTTAAATTAGGAACGAAAAACGAAATGAAACAGTATATATACGAGTACGATTCATCAGTAAAAATTTCTAACATTTATCTCTACATTATAATTGTAACGCATCGTAATTATCGGACGTCATATTAAATAGGTATATTAATAATATAAAGACATATATCAATTATCATACAAATTACACCAATCATCATATACCCTGATGAAAGATGTCGTAACACTCGACAAATGTGTCTTTTGTATTCTACATTATATAACACTTGCAACAAAATTTTTCGTAGATAATTTGATCATTTTATCGTCTTCTTCACGTCCCAGTTATATTCTGCATTCATAAAATGTTACTTAAAGTAATGATGTAGTGGAACCAAAACGACGATATCATACCTACTCTTCTTTTCTGTAATCATAAAATTCCGCTTCAATTTTGTACTGGGACCAAAAAAGAGACAAAAACAAGTTGCACATGTATTTGTACACATTTCATTATAAAAGCCAACATTCTAATGTCAACAGAACACGATAATGCGTAGGTCAGTCGTGGCGTAATACTGATGACAAATATTGAAAGAAAAATAAATCAGTCGTATTCAAACGCGCAGGATAGCGAAGTTCTGGAGATAAGAACTGGTAACACACCAACCGTGTATTATATCATACAAACCATTTAGAACAACTTTTCACTTCTTATTAACTCAAAATCTGTTTAACTACTACTCATGAAATTTGCTATGTTTATTAAGCCTCTTAATTGACTAGAATCTCAAATTGACCACTGAAACTCTGTTGGCCATGATAAAACAGCAGTCTCCAACATGTAAGTTCTAAAGGAAAAGCAATTCTAAATCTAACTAGTTTATGTAAGTAGGTGAAAGCAAGCTATAACCATCAAACTGACTACAGAAAGCAAATGGACTTAATATTGACTATGAATCGATATTTTATCGCGTGATACTAGAGATAAACAGAATACTACATATATATGTTATCGAAACTTATGCATTTTCAATTAAATAATTGAATAATTGTTACGATGTAACAATTAATTGCAGTTAAAGCCAGACAAATATAATGTATTAATATAAATACGATGTGGTTGACATATATGGTCTATCAACTGTCTAGTCACCATTGTACAAGATCTGATTCATTTGACATCAGCTGGTCCTGTGTGAAATATTCTCATGAGAACACTATTATTTACGTTTTATATCAGCAAGCAATTGTTAGTCAAATACAACATAACGTCAAGCCTATATTTTCTCGAAGAGGTAGCTAAAGGGTTTACTGTTCTTACCAAATTCACCAGTTATGTTATACGTTCCATCATGGAATAGGGTATGAGCCTATTGCCCTATAGCGGTCACAAATCCAGAATCCATACTACTACTGATTAGAAAAACCTAATAATATTAAAAAAAAGCGTTCAAAACAACCTTTTTATGAAAAAGGTTAATAGTCTAAAGAGTTATCAACTACTGCTCTACTTGACCCTATTGGCAATGTCGAGCACGCGCGGCTGACGGACACTCGGCAGACGCCGCGCGGAGCGAGAACAAAGCCATCTCCCCGAAGTGGCAGGTCTTTAACTTAAGAAGTTACAAGAGAACCTTTTTTTAATCTTTTTACTTTAATACTATTTTTGAAAATTTGTCATATATATATTAATAAAGTTCATACAGAGCCACGTGGCCAGGAATAATTGAATTTAAAACGAGTCCCATTTTCATATGGCACATTATAATTTTTAACATTATCCTACCACATAAAACAGCTACGTAGGAGCAACGCGCTCAAATATAAAATGAAATATACAAAAATGTACTAGGATACATGTATTCAGAGAATAAGGAATCTCGATGCTCTCTGTCTACCCTATAACGGCGTAACAATATTAAAAATAATAGCAACATTAAATAATAGAATTTTATATAGATTAATAAAAAACATATATTTATTACGTAATTTTTATATACATTTTGATGATACCAGTCCTATGCAAGCAACATGTCGCACGAGAAAAAGATAATGAATAGAAAGTAAGACGGTCAAGGTCATACAATATTTCCGCTGTGAGGTAACATTTAGAAATTGCGCGGACGCACTCCGCTGTTTACCCATTACGGCATGCCGCGTAAGTCAAATGGAATAGCATAGCTATGTAAAACCCTCAGGCCACTTGCTATATTGTTTGTCGATGTTGCTTCACGTGTTCATATTCGACCGTTACTTATGTTTTCTCTTGTACTTTTAACGGAATAATTAAAGCGGTATCTGCTTACGTAACCTTACGTTCTCGTGAATCTCTCTATTATGATATCATATAATGTTCTATCCTGGATTTCTTCCTGATCTATTAATAACACCTGCTTACAGTGCATATATAAATTTATACCTAGACGTATATTCACACTAAAAGCTATCCACTTTTTCATAATGTATAATACGTTCAGAGCTCTTAACTTCGTATCTAAGGGGTAGCAGTCAGAGGGCAAATGTAAACGGCAATACATCGTCTATATCATTTTCACAAATGGGTGTTTCACAGGGTTCACTTTTAGACCCATTTTATTTTTAATCTTCATTAATATACCGTGTATGGTAGGAAGTAGTCATGAATAGGCAAATGTGGGTCAATTTCCAATGATTCCAATTTAAATTATCCATGATAATAATATCTTGGGGATGTTTAAACTTTCGGCGCTTAAAAAATTGATTGAACACACCCAGGACTCGAACCAAAGACCTCTCGCTCAGCAGCCGCGCTTACGAACACAACACTATCCAGGCAATGAAAGTCGATTAAGTAAAAATCTGTTACAAAACCAGAACTCATTAATAGGTAGATTTTTTTGTGTCTACATTAACTTACGAACCCAGAAGTAATTAAAACTATCTCATAAATTTCGATTATGATATGATACGCGTAACAACATAAATTGCTCATTATACTGCACATGTTGTTAGCCGCTCAAAAAGTAATCGATTCTATTATATCTCTTCTCACGATTAAAATCCATGAGAAAAGAGAATAGATGAACAGATAGACTCACTTATCGCTTCCTCCTATGCATATGTCGATTCCTAATCCACACCGTAAATAAAAAATGTTGACGCTCACTGCGTACTCTCCGGGCTTCCTCGCTTCGTTAAACTTATCTGATGCTTCACGATTTTGTGCTGCGTTCATTTAGATGGTTTATTTACGATATTACGCATGGATGCATATATTTGATTACTCCCCATAACTCTAGGTTTGATTCTCAAATTCGCATTCCAATACCGAAATCAGCGTTGCTGAAAGAAATTTTACGTCGAATTAAGAAGTAGGTACACTACTGCTATTTTTCACGTACTTTATGTTAAAAGTGTTGGTACAGTAATTATTAATGGTTATTGATAAGTTAATTACTAATTAAAGCCTGACTTAACAAGCCCTCGGTGGGACTAATTGAATAATTACATCAATGAAAATAAAAACACGCCGCTGTGTTTCTCACAATGAACATGTCTCCGTTAATAAATCTGGATCCGTTCATTGTTAATGTGTATAAGTGTGACACTCATGAATAATATTCTCCAATTCTCTGCTCTTATGTATATACGACAAGTTATTAATAATCCATGAGCCGTTCTTGCGGCGTGTTATCATGAATCATCTCAGCCCGAGCTATTGTCGCTCGCAAAACCTAAATGTTCCCAGTCGCTCACGTTAACAATTTGCGTTTAGGCAGTTTCTCCGCTTTCTTACAAGCGCAAACAATGTAGCCGCGACAATTCTCTAATGCGCCATTGTAGCGATGTTTTGGTGATCATCATTACCGCTCGCAGTGCAGTCACATCGATGCATACGAGTACAGCCAGTGATTAGATCATTTGCGGTTCCATGCGGTTTCGTCATTCGCCGCAGCAGGATGTCACTTTCGATAAAAGGTTTCATTGCACCTTTTTGGAAGATTATTTGATTTTGATTACTCTTACCGCTGTCAACGTAATCATCATCATCATCAACACCTTTTAGTCTGTATGTTACCTTTCTGCTCAACAAAAGCCCCTAGTAAGCGTCTACGCTTGTATTTGTATTCAATTGCTTTCTTACTCGACCGTTTCAATTATAGAATGAGTTTACTCTCTTCATCTTTTAATTATGTTTATTCGTAAACATAATGTTGTGATTCAAATATTTTGATAACAATAATTTGCTGTATAATACAGCGGATAACATCTGTAAAACGTTGCCTTAAATCACCGGTGCCTTCCGCTACGGTTTTAAAAGATTATATTTGCACTAAATTCTTACGTTTCCTCAGTCCGCCCGCGCCTTCCTCTCTATTGATCGAGCCTCGCCGCGTAGCTCGCGATGTTCTTTCTTTATGAGAACATAAAGCAAAATTATCTTAATGTTACACTGGTTGTACTCAACGATATAACGTGATAACGGTAGTAATTTAAGGCCGCTGGGAATAATAATAATAGTTTGAGATTATTTATTGACCACTATCTGATCCCACGCTGGGCTGGGCCTGTGCTACGGTCAGACAGCTGATAAATATTATGTAGCTGGGCTAAGCCTATGGTAAGATCAGACAGACGATGAACATACATTAAGAAAATTGATTTCTAAATTTATTTACTGTACTGTGGTCAATAAAAATGCTTGTGCTGAAGGGGGTAGTGCCTCCTCATCCTCATATCTCAGTCCTCAGCCTATCAGCCTGTCAGCCTATCTCATTCCACTGCTGGACATAAGCCTCCACCAACGAGCCCCATCGCGCCTAGTACTTCGTGCTCAGCAATCAGAGACATCCATCACTAGACCCATGGGCAAATTAATACTCTAAAATTTTAAGTTGTTATTCACGGCAATCGTTTTTTATATAAGCTTTCGTTCCTATCATTATTTTTCGGTCATTGACCAAATTTACAACTTGAACGTTTCAACGCCTACATGTTAATAATTACGCCTCAATTAGTTATTAACAAAATCACCTTTGTTTTAAAGGCAAAGCTCGTTACCAACGAACATGTTCCTACAAACAAGTTATCCATATTAATGAGCGCAAACAGAGCCTTGTTTATGATTTAATCCGAGTGAAACTTCACGCTTGCTGATTAAAAGAAAGTAGCTCAAGCATATAATTGTGCTCAGAGGAGTATATGCCATATAGAAGAGCAAACATACATACAATACCTACTAGGCCGCGGTGTAAAACCTAGGTCATAGTTCACACAGTCTATTTACTCGCTGCTTCATAACTTTATGTAATTTTTATCTGCGTTCTACAATCTGATATGTGCGCTGCACATTACTAGTTTTAATTGATGTTAATTGTAGCCGTGTGTGCAGTGACCGGCAATGGATGGCGCTCTTGGGTTAAGCTCGTTATCTCAGCGTGCTGCTACTTTTACTTTCGCCGTGTGCAGTGGAACGCACGTGACGACTGTTATGTCATTCGCATTATTCAAATATTTCGCTTGAATTTAGAATCTCAGTTATATTTGGCTTACTTTTATCTGGAATTGTGTCGTTTCGCGTATGATTGCCTAACGCGTTATGGTAAGGGTAGAAAAAGAATATTATTGTATTTTTTAAAGTATTAGAATTTATTGACATCACAATTATCATGGAACTAAAATATTTATCCAGAGGCTCGAAGTATCTGAAAATTAATAAAAGCATGGTTGCTTCGTACAATACAATTATACTAGATAATAATATACTCTTCTGAGACAGACACTTAAAAACCAATTTATTTTTTTAGCGGACTTTTTTCTTCAAGAGCTCAATTATTATATATTTTAAGGTGTGACCTCTGTAATATTTAGTTTGCATGACGTTTGGAACGACAATTGTCAGGAAAACCGTCACGATGTCATTGGAAAGCGGCGCGACGGTGTGATTGTGCTCGCGTGTTCCGCGTGCGAAGCGCACTGTCACACCGATTGTGATACTTACTTCCTGTGTTCGGAAAAACGTCTATTATTGTTATCACTCCCGTACTACGTATATTATTAGCATGGACCCTCCTAATCTGTGGAACGTAAAACATAAAAACCGAAATTACTCAGTACTATGTTTCTGTGCCTGTCTCTTCGGGGAAATACAGGTGTGATATTATGTTAATCACCTGTGCCCATCATAAAATGCGAATGATATAGTATATCCGCGCGTACGCATTCACGAATATCACAATTTGCATATTTCATTCCGATGTCACTCAAACTAAGTAACATCTCTTGTATCACGCCCCTAAAAATAGATTATACTTACACTCACAATTTTACTTCACATTCAGGTACACAAGAAGATGTGAAACAAAAGGCACACCAGCTTATTAAGATTTCTTCTATTATTATTCACTTTAAAGAGATAATCTTTTGTTTTATGGATCAGCAATGATCATTTCATTTACGTACACTGTGTACAACATAATTCATACTAATTTACGATTCGTACATTCAGCGTACGTTAAGCAATATCCGTCGTGTTAGAAATACGCGTCAGATAAATATGAAACCAATTAAAATGAGAGGAACACGGTTGCAAATCGGATTTGCACAATTCGCAACAATACAGCGTTCCAGCGAGTTCAGTTGCGCACTCCGCCGGTTCCCATGTGAGTTCCCGTGAGACGTCGCGTCCGCATTCGACTGTCAGCGTGATGTATGTGCCGGCGGGCATCAACGCTGTTACAAAACTTCGCAGTCTAGAAAATATTAGAATCCCGAACTCGGATAATCTCCTCCTCCATCCTCTTTAAATTCATTTTCTTCCTGTAACAGCTTTTATGTACCGAGCTGTTTGCAATAGGAAATACTTCGGTCAGTTATAGACGCATCATTCCAATTAGTTAATAATTTTTTTTTGCATACAGAGGTACAAATTAAACTACGTATCATTATCAACGTCTAAAAGAATGAATAATAAAAGAAAATGTGCAAAGAGAATGATGAATGTGGAAGAAGCATAACAGGTCGATAAGTATAGATATATTTGGCACTCGGTGCTCTCTGCCTACTCATAAAGGATCTGGTATGGAGATATAATTATAATATTAAATCAATACCCGTCCTAGTGTATATAATTGTTGAACCTGTTAAGTATCGCACGCAGCGACGTTTATTTCCAGCTGTAGTCAGCGTGACCGCTGACAGCTGCAGCTGACGTAACGCAGATGCGCCTGCCCTGCACACGTCATCATGCACTTCCGCCTCTTCACCAGGAACAGCGTCTAATGATTTACGCTTAAACACCTTTCAACTTTATCGCTCACGTGAGTGACATGACATTACGGCTCCTATTACGTAACGAGTCACAAATATAGAAACGTAAATGTAGAATGTGATTCTCTTCATTGTTGAAACAAGATCTGTCTGTAGGTTATTAAAAATCTATTTGTATATTGATCAGCATAAATCATAGTTTTTCAAAATAGAAATGAACGTAACGAATCCTAACTCCCGTAGCATTTCAAACATGTAAAAAACTCAGCACATGGATTTACGAATGGCGCATTGCTTACTAATGAATGTTGGAATTGAGAATAACAAAAATGCGAAAAAGTTGCGTCGACAGCTTGTACATTCATTGTTACAAAAAAAAACCACTATTAAGGACATTCTGGTTCCCAGTGCAAAGCGGCTCGTTCAAATAACAATCGCTTCTACAAGTAATGCGGCGAAAAGAAGTGTTGCTAGTTGTCCGCGGGGAGATTTAAATAAATTTGCATGTTCTATCGCTGTACGCCTCCGCCATTGTTCTTGGTGTTGCCACACGATGGCGCAATATCGTCTCGCGGTTTTGCCCCGTTTTTGGTCACCTCGCGTTTAAGGCTTTTTTCGGACTGGGAGTTCATTATTCGTCGATTGAAATCACAGTAATTAAAATACATTACCCAGTAGGTTCTTGTTTGCTTTGCATACCTCCCGCGTACATAATTCTTCTCTGTGTGATATTATAAAAAAAAAAGAAAAAAACAGTCTATACAGGTCACAAGAAAAATAGTATTGCAGCACATTTTGGCTGCGGCCGACGTAAAATGAAATAATAATATTTAAAAAAATTAAATAAATAATTTTATAAATAAACGAAGCACAGATTATACAATAATGGACAAATTTACTCCTCGCTGCTCTCTACCTACCCCTTAAGACACCTGATAACGTAATATAAACAATAATAATTTGATTAAATCATCACACGACTCCGAATAGTACAGACGCAAGACAAGCGGCGCGCGACCGCCCGTCAGGAGCGCTCGCAGTCTGTCATTAACCGTAATAGTTCGCAATGTTATTTTTTATTTGCCGCCTAATGTTTCGCTAATGTACTTCTTATCTGAGAGTCATGCTTTATTAATGTCGCTCTTGTAGACAACCGCGCCGTTACGCTACCGTTTTGTTTGCACTAATTTGCTGTTTCAATGAAGTCTTTTTTATTGTTTGTTCCTCCATTGTTTCCACTCCACCGTAGCTTTATATGGATGTATTTGATGTTTTTTGTAGTATACCTAATATTGTCGATATAGTAATACTTTTAACTATTCTGCCACAGAATTATTTTTCACCGCAGTCCTACAGGATGTAAACGGAAGTCACTTGCTTCGTTTATTCTAATTGAAAATCTTTTTAGAAATATGATAAAAATATTTAAATGAAACCATTTACATTGTTTGTACATACATTGTGTTTTAGTATTCTTATCATAGTTTATTAAAATAGTGGAAAAGCGTACCTTATATTTTTTAGAAAAATTGACAATTTTTTAAGATTTCTCGTCACCATCCTGTTGAAGCCATGAATATAATTTGAATCATAATTTCTGAAGCGGTAAGTCCTATCGTCCTAGGTAAGTGTGCTGCTGAAGGAAAAGATCATGAGGTACACCTTAGAGATTTCCATGTTTTCTAACATCGGTGAAGTCTGCTAAATAGCACGTGAACAGCGTGGCCGATTACTACCTTGGCTCTTCTCGTACTGAAAGGGATTCAAACTGTGGAACGAGAAAATAAGTAGTTTTGATAATACTTTTCGTACAACTTCGATTCTTCTCAAGTTAGTGCATTAACACACAGAAATGAAATCCTTATGCCAGGATCTCCCAGCCGTCTGTGCGATATTA
>DWMF01000794.1:0-13139 GCA_018244815.1 Parelbella polyzona | reverse complement strand
TGTAGTACACTCCCACGTTTCACCAGTTACGTTTACGTCCCATGGAATAGGCGGTGAGCCTATTGCCATACACCGGGCACAATTCCAGATTCTGAGTCACTACTAGAAATTCTAAATTAGAATAATCTAATATTACCCAACTCAGGATTAAAACCCAAGACTGCCTCGTCGGTCGATTGGTTGCAAGCGCGACAGCCGATCGAGTTTTTGTTTGAACGATATTTCTTACTATGTTGTGATAAAATGTTTAAATGTAATCGAAGTGACACAGACTAATATTTTCAACAAAAGATAGCTATTTGTCCTAGCTATTATATATAAACTATAAAGAGCATGTAATACAAGTTGTTAGGTTAACCATATTCTAAAACTATAAACAATAGTAATTTTCCTGGAAGTCGTAGAAAACGGATTTCTACCGAATAGTTTTCACGTTCAATGAAGGCAACAGTGATTCATTGAAGAAACAAGAATAATAGTTTTGTCTGCAACTCACAGCCTCCCTTGGCTACCATCTGTGAGTCATTTATGTTACGCTTGAATACGTCATATTTCACGGGAGTAGAAGTAATGAGTCATTTTCGTACGTATCGACTTTGATTAATTTTTAATTGACTGCACAGATTAAGTAATCACAATTATCTGTCGTTTTCTATACCTTCTGTAAATTTTTGTTTTATAAAATATGTTTATGATGATAAAATTTCGTGTCGGTGCATTATAATGTATAAAATGAAAATGAATATGTTAATATATTAAAGGAAATGAACATGTCAAAAACCTAAAGTACTTTAACAGCTACCGGAAATAATACAAAAAAATATGTAACTGCACGGTCCGCAAAAAACCAAATCGTAAAAATTATAGAATTAATATAATTCTAAAATCATTGAAAAAAGTTGGCGTGACATTTTATTAAAGTAGTAATGTCATTATTTTTATCTTTCATTTTGAAATCATAATGATCAATAATAAATAGATTATCGTAGATACGATTAACGATGAATAGATAATTGACGATAAGAAATATCAGATGGACAAAGACGGAACGATATCAATAATATACAATGACAACAGATAATGACGGAGTGGGCAAATCAAAAATCTTGCAAATTTTGTAATCAATCAAGCTTGTCAAATGGTCATTAGCTTTAGTTTTTTGTGAAACTATCTATTTATAACAGGATTTAACATAATATTATATGTGGTTGTATTCGACATTTGATGAAATGGACTGGTTTAGCTGCTGAGATCTTCATGCTGGGCATGCGGTTTAGGATCACAGCTTTAAAATAGGGCACGCAATAGCGTGATCTGCCAGCGGGTTCAGTCCTCATACCCTGTTATCAACCTAAACAACCCTCTGGTATCCCGGCCTGGAATCGGGGGATGTAATGTTTTTCGTCCTGACTGCATAGGTAATGACGACGGCAGCAAACACAATTTAAACAAATTATTGAATCCAACTTTTTTTACAATAATTTGATCTATAAATATATATTACCTTATTGCGAATAGCACCTGACCTCATTTATCCATTTATGCTAAAAAGAAAAAGTCAACATATGTCCGTTATTTGTCTGACCCTCGAGAAGTTTGGAAATATCGTTTAAGGGGAAACAATTAAATTGCTGATACATATGTAGGTATATTATAAAGTAAAGTTTTAAATTCTGTCCAGTTGCAATGATACGTTGTACATGATAATATACTGACGGAAGGGAAAGGATCTGGAATTATAATAGCGATCATTTTACAGACCTTTGAATTATCACTGATATAGTCATATTGGCGGGGTTAGTAGACATACTAGTGATAAATACGCTGGGTTACTTATAGAATGAGAGAATTTCGAAAATACATCTAAGCAAAAAAATCAATTACAACGTGAGCTGAATTCGAAGTCTTAGATCACAAAGAATTACTCGTATTATTTATTAATGTTACTAATTTGGATATTAAATAAGTGCCGTCTATCGTTACATCTTTAACAAATCCTAGATAGAGAGTTTCCAATTCACATTTATGTGTGTAGGTAGACATGCATGCTGGTATTGATTTGACTACATTTAAAAGGCAGTAAGCAAATACGTGTGTAACGTTTTTTAACTACATATAACACTTAAGCCATAGAGGGAAGTGGGGCAGATTAAAAATTTTGTCGTTGGTGATTATGATTTCGTTATTTTTATTATTTTACTATTTCCTATATTTACTAATGGACTGAGACCGGCTGTTTATGATGATAAAATATATTTCTTACTTGGATATCTACACATTTCTTAATTTATCAAAGCAGAAGTCTATATGTTGTAAAAGAATTGCCACCCTGAATCAGTGAAATCTCGGTAAATTCGATCTATTTACATTGATAAAATGATGTCATAGGTGGGGAATCATGCGCAAAAACGTTTTCAAAGAAAATAGTAAGAAAATTTACAATAAATTGCACGGAAATCGATATATACTTAGATTACCCGAGCAATTTAGCCTTTGACAGCGATGTTGTTTGCGAACAATTGACGTCATGTAATTTGATTGGTATTCGTTACCGAGAGACCTTAGAGTGTTTCAGTTACAATTTAAATATCAATTACTGCCTCGTTGATTGAGGGGTTGTAAATGTAACTACTGATCGAGAGATCTTGTTTTATTACCGGGTAGGGTGCTTCTGGATTTTTCGATCTTGAAATTTTTAGCAGTGTCACGGAGCTCTAGATTTGTGCCCCATGCATGGTAATAGGCTCACCATCTAATCCATAGTAGGACGTAAACGCCCCTGATAAAACGCGTGGGTGTACTTCTCTATCTCTTCTCTATCTCTTCGGAAATTACAAGCGTGATCTTACGTTTTTAATTAAAAACAAAATCCTTAAAAACATTATGGTATTTATTATTTCTACCATTGAACAATTATATATGTTTAATAATGCAATAAAGAAACATAAAAATATACAATTCATAATGTACCAGAATTTGAGATAATTTTCTCTTCAGATTTTATGTTTCGGTCAAACTCAATGTCATTCATACGACTAACTCATTGTCTTTTTGCATTACTAATTTTTTGGGGTGACTTTGAACTACCAGTATATTATCACGTAAACCCTTCAATATGAATGCTAAAATCATTATAAACAGCTCCTGCTACATACCTACACAATATGTTTCAGCGGTGACGTTTTCCTCATTCATATTTATGTTTTGTTTTATGGTTACGTGTCTATAACATTTCTCTGAAAATCATTTTTAAGGAATAGCGAGGCAATTTTATTTATACATTACATACAGAGGGTACATTGAAACATATTAATGTGCCTCATCTTAATATACTCGTCTTATAAGGTATATGATTGTTTTCTAAACTGTGGCTTTGTTATAAGATTTGTTATTTGATAGATTTTTACGCTGTATAAATATTTTTGCGAGGGAGTACTGAAGGCATACTTTTTTGTCCGAAAGAAAAGCATATACCCACAAGCAACTTCTTCACAGCAATGGTGTAAAAAGCATGTAAAGACTCTGTCTTTTGAGACACCTAAATAAATAACGATTAGGAGAATTAAAAAATACTAGTGTTTTCGTGTGCCCCGTGTATCAATCTCCCTCACTTCCCTCCGCTGGGTACTTACAAATGCCTCTAAAAATTATGCGTTAAATTCATCACAGCATATAGAAGTGTACAAAATATATAATCATGGAACTTAAACCATATTTAGACAATTATTAGTAGGTGGGAGACACTTTTTGCGAGTCTTGTAGGTTAACATTATTGTATGATAATTTCCTTGCATAACCAATCGTCTGACATTTATAACGACGGCTTTTTTGAAGGCACTATGAACATATTAATATTTGTAGTTTGGATTGTATAGGTGCTGGGTCTATAATTGTTTATTGAACTTTATTACATTACATAATAACACCAACTCTTTCTTTCCGATGATAGTCGATTAATTACATTTAAACGAGCGTCGATTTTCATACTTCTAAACATTCTGGTGATGGATGTTTTTAATGGAATATTGGTATAAAGAAGATCTAAAAGCCATTGTTAAGGCCTGCGAATCGTTTTTTGGTACGTCGTACACCACCTTCATTATGAATTATTCAATATTGATGCTGTAAATGTTTTTGCCGCCTTGTAACAGGCTTGACGGTGACCGCGTCAAGGTCGTAATGACTATTTATTCTGCAGAGAATTTTATCTTCGTTCATTGGCGAACGCGGCAGCTATAACAAAGTCGCAAGTGTATATTTTTTCTGCAGTCCATTGATATATGTCTATTTATATTTTGCGATAAGCTTCCCGATAAGAATAAACCCTGTGAATAGCTTTTTTCCGTTATACGCTCGTAAATATATACATGTACGATGATATTTATAGCCATTATATCTCTGTGATGAGATTGCGATGCCATTTGTCACTGCACGACAGTCCTCGCGTAAGACATTTACGTTCACACTTAATTACGTTCTGTTTCAAAATTTGTGTTTGTCCAACAGAATTTTAATGACGAACATTTCATTCGGGACATCAATCTTGTTTAAAGAATTGCTAATTACATTACAGTATGATATTAGGGTCTGTATCAATAAATAAGACATTCATAAAATGATCTATTTGCTTTACTTGGCTGTTGTATTTGATTAAAAATCCACCTAACTGCGATATAATATGATTTGAGAGTGGAGTTGCCAGTTTGTGTTTTTCTTGAAGCAGAAAAATTCTTAACATATTAGTTTGTCGCGAACTTTGCAGCCTCAAGCCAGTCTTCATGTATTACGTTACCCTATACAACCCACAATATAAAAACATGGACACATATGGTTAATTGATCAAGAATTCTTTCACATTCGTTTGTTTAAACGATTTCTGAATGCTTGTTAGAAGCAAGATCCAAAAATACAGTTTTAAGCCGTTTTGGAATGGATGAAGTATTTTGTTGGGCGTTCTTTACGTCCTCTAACGTACGATAGTTATTTGCTATCTTGCTGACATGAATCTAGTGTTGTGGATCGTTTTCAAGGATGGTATCAAATTAAAAAAAATCGCTCAGAAATCAGAAATCATCGTCATCATCATTGGATAATTTTGATTATGTCCGGTATATTGCAATAAGCTTAACCCCTATTCCATAGTGGCATGTGAATGTAAATGGTGATATGTGGGAGTGCACAACATTCCTCCGCTCAACTCTTGGGGATTATAGATGTGATGCAACGTACAGACATTATAGGTCTTTTGTTAACGAAAGGGTCGCCGGCAAAGGTTGATACAAAAACAGTTCGTAAATATATAAATTTATTTACAGCAGGTTCTGTCAAAGGTCGGTCGAGTGCGTAGCACGTTTCCAAGATATACCCACACATGTTGAATTTGCTATAACAACAAAAATACACGCACACGCACAAATCATGAACGCGACCAAATAGCGGGGCAGGCAGTCACGAAAGAACTATCGTCTAGCTTTTATTATTCACACTAAAGCGTTATTAAAAAACGTATACCTAAGTTGCATCTATTTGGCTTAAGTGATAAATATTTCACAAATCTTTTGGTTTACTCTATGAGTCGTTCAATATATTTGTCGAATTTTAACATTATTTTTCTAATATTTTTTGAACTACACTCGAGCATTGTTGGCTTTATCAACTTCAACGACTTTGAAGGAAGTATCTCATTTACAATAATTTTAGTAACAGGATACCTACTCTGATATCTTAACGGGAGCATCCGGTACAACGACATAACAACTTTACATTGTTAGTGCGTTTTAATATGTTTGTAATGTCTATATTTATTAACCGGCTGTGAAAAAAAAAAAAACATTACAACGACACATGCAGCAACTGCTATCACAAGTGTGCTACAAAAGATTCTGTCGAAGAATAAAAGAGTGAGCCACATTAGAATTGTTTTAAATATGGAACATTTATTGTTAATTTTCTTTTTGAAAATTTTTCAACTTATACCTCGTATGAAACTAAAGGTCACATAGGTCGCGCGGGCTCTAGTTTAGGTTTTATTATGTGACGTACGTAAATAATATTCATACATTTTGAGTTGGAGTTCTTTAGTTTGATGCCCGTTGTAGTTATCTTGTTCATTTCAGATTTTTGACAAAAATTTAGAAAGTACTAAAGTATAAACGAATACTTTGTACTTTGAAATTCTCTTCTTCTAAAAAACGTTAAAAGTAACATTTTTGCAATAATTTAGTAACATAATACGTGATATAAATTCCTCATAATATCATTTTGACACGATTACATATATTGATTCTGTCATAGGACTCTCTAGCTGCCGTTTCATCACCGACCCAATGCTGTAATGAGGAATATTAGCAGTTAGTGAACCACGGGATGTTAACTGTTTAATTGATTGCCCTTCGTAGAGTTCGATAATATCAATTGTCCACAGTAGACATTTCATTTGCTACTGTTAGGATTAATTACTCGAATGTTGACCGCACCTCTGTCACGCCTCAAGCGAGCAGAGTCTAATTAATAGTGTATTTCGATGGGTGTGCGGATGTTTTGTCTCGTGTTTCAATCACCATTAGCATGATATGCAATTCGGCTCGCTCCTGGCAAGTCCTCTCCTTCTAAGTATCATTTGCCCCTTTGATTGGCATGTGGTAATAAATTACCCTGTGACAAGGCCCTTCATGTTTATTTTGTACGATGATCGACTACTTTCTCTTGTATCTGCGCATAATACCTAATAAATTAGTGAAAGGTTTTTTCCACGTTGTCGGCGTTTTATTGTAATTTAAGAAGCGAAGGTGGGGTCGCGTGCATTAAACGTGTACCATAATACTCGTAGTTACCTACGGTTACACCAATCGTATTAGGATTGTAGACTGTAGTACCTAAATATAGTAGATTTACGATTTATAGAATAGTTAATTTCGAAGGTACAACATAAGAGTACGTTCTTTATTTAAAAATTGTATTACAAAAACTGAACTACAACCGTGTCGTTTCCAGATAATCCAAGGTCGCAAGGTCCGATCATTATTCCTTCAGTCAGTGAAATAACGTTACGAAATGGTCAAGATTTTACAATTATATGCAAAGCAAACAGACCAATTTATATAAAGCAACAAGAATTACCCGAAGAAAAAATGGGATCAAATTTTACCATGGTCGAAGAGAACGGGGAATACTTGGATCCAAATTATAAATACGTCCAAATTCTCAACCTGTATACTGTAGATCGCTTCGCGGTGGGTTACTATGGATGCTTCGATGACACGGTTGACAAACGATACGCTCTGATAAACGTTACGGAGGAACTGAACAACACCGAACACAGTTCATATATTTATATCTACGTCGATGGTGAGATTTAATAATAAACAATACTTATTTAAAACCAATCAGTCCATAATCATAGCTTGAGATATTGTGAGTCAGGGTTAGTCTAAATCCCTATGTTTCACAAATTATAGGGTTGGATAACTTGTTTGCACCCTTGAGGGAGGTTGTAATAGCCAGAAGCGGGTCGAAGGTCGTAATTGGGTGTAGACCAACTACACCGGACGTTAAAGTTGATATAACTTTGGTATGTATGCAGATGATATTGTAAATATACGACGATTATAATTACTGCTAACTTATTTAATTGTGTGTTACGTGTAAAGTTAACTATATCTTATAAATAAGAAAAAACGCACAAGGAATTTAATCTATTACTTGATAAAAAATAGCATTAACGCAAATTAAAATTGCTTTTAGTTACGCATGATTCGTAATATCGGCTATTATCTAACAGTAACGTTCTGGCTCGTTTGGTTAACGTTAATTACTGGAAAGTCATCATTTGTTCTGTAGAACGGTCAAATGTAGTAACCAATTCTCGAAAAAAGGACAGTAACAGAGTAATCAAGGTTGACCATTCAGAACTCAAAATCTAATGCTTAAAGCTGCGATTAAGTACACTATAAGGCATGATACACCTCAGATTTCTGATTGCTTCAAGTGGATTCATAAAAGCATTCTTGATATTCAGGACCATGCAGACAGTGACTATTTCAAAATGCAATATTATCCTAAAGTTGGCTACACCTTCTATAGCCATACGCCCCGTGATGGTCGGATAAAAATGTTCACTTGTCAATTAGTGAGGGGAAACGTCGAGAAGACAAAAGAATTTTTTGTAAATATATGTAGGTGATTAGTGCTGTGTGAATCTAATTCTTATAATAATGTGCCCACTGCATTTACGGCAATTCGTGACCAGCATTAGCGTAATTATATTGTTCTTTTACGTAGAATCTACTGAACTTACTTGCCGTAAATGTGGTTTAATTTGCTTTTCAATTTTGGTAAATTATAACCTGAGTAAATTCGTTCAGAAATTTAAATTGAAAAGCATCATATGAGGGTACTGTATACACTTACTAACCACATGTTATTTATTCGATACGATAATAGCCGCAGAGTAACAAGACACCAGAATTTTTAAAGTACTCTCCAAAGATTGGATTTTTATTGAAAGCGCGATCCTCTTACAAATGCACAGGACTTCGCGGAAAACAAAACAAGACGAAAACTATACGTTGTAAGTAGATAGTACTGAAATCTAGATGTCACATACCGAGGTAGCGTGGTGTGATGGTTTCATTTACCTTTGGATGTTGGTCATTTATGTTTTGTTTACTCGCTTTTGCTTGTAACCGTTTCACTGTCTCTTCTGGTCTTGGTGTGTTGCTCTGCTTCTCTTTGATCTCTTCTGTGTACTGTGTGTCAACTGACTAATTTACTAACATTGAACTGGTAACTTTTGTTTTTGTATGTAATGCATTTGATGAGATTTTTTAAAATTACTGTGTGTGTACAGGTAGATTTGTGTTTAGTAATCGATGTTTAAGGGGGTGCGTAATAAATTTGGTCAAGAATTCGACAATCGTTATTTGAAAATTATAGTTATTATTAACAAAGAGTCTAATAAGTATTTCTGAGAACTAATTGATGGCAGTTTTCGCGTATGATCCATATTCTTATCCACTTATCACGATAGTTTTACACGTGTTACGGTCCACATAATGAACCGATTGTATCGCGTGTAAGTGTTTACTAGAATATAAAATATTCTATACTTATAAGAAGCGAACACAATTATGCGCATTCATATTTCATATTTACCTCTCATGTAAATGGAATACAAACTCATTTTGGGAGGAAAAGATAAATATAACATGGCCTATATGTAGGTACCTACGTAATTATTTAGTTCAGTTCTTGTTGCTACTGCCGTATTGGAAATACCAAAAATATTTAGTTAATTATTTAAATTAATGTAGTCATTGATTTTTGTCATACAATGAAAATTTTTGAAGACGTTGAATTTATAATAAAAGATATAAAAAATATTTTAACAAAATTACACGATTTTAGTAAACGCCCTAGGAGCCTCGATATAAATCACTATGGATATAAGTGCATAGGGTAGTTGAAAATAATCAAGAAATACGGTTTATTGAAGAATTTTTTACGCCAATTTTAAAAGGTTTACTTATATATAGGTACTCAGTTGAAAAGTATGATATAGCTACGAGTATGTAGGGTAGAAATGAGTAATGATGCACCCATAAAGAATTTCATCAAATACTGATGTGAATTATTAGTGACTGCATTATTTTTGTGTATTATTATTATCATATTATATAATTATTTACTAGTAAAGTATATATCATATATAGATATATGTATTTATCTATTAGTAGATAATATATAAAATCCACGGTTAACAAAGTCGATGCATTTTGATAAAAATGTAATGTTGTCATTTTAGATAGTAGCATAGGTCCACCGAAACCAAGTATCGAAGGCCAACGCTACTTTTTAGAGGGTGAAACGTTCACACTTAACTGCACAGTTAAATACCAAAGTAACGTAGCGACTGTGCTTACATGGACTATACCCGGGAACTATCCGAAGGTAAATTATATGTTATGTTGGAGACTATACAGTAGGCTCACAGGCTATACTTACTACATGATGCTAGATTATTTAAAAAGTATGTAAGTCATTCCATAATGTAATAATACATCGGCACAGTATGTTACTCAGCTTCCTCTGATTTGGTTAGTATTATAATTTTTTGTTCTGTTTACAAAAATAAGTGAATACTGTTTAAGCAACGCATACCGTACCGTTCGGTATAATACTGATACAATATGTACATATGTAGTATTACACATATGTGTCAGACATGTCAGTATTACAGTGACATTATTTTTTTAATAATATTTGTTATAATCGTCGATATTCCATAACATTGCTAAGTAAGTTTGACCTTAGATATTATACTAAATACAGTTGAAAAAATACTGCCTATTCTATTTGAAAGTATCCCAACCTTAAACCGGAGACAGAACAGAGAATCATTTTCTAATATAATAACCATTGTTAGTTTAATATGACAATATTATCCACATGAATGAATACTTAAATGCCTTTCTCATTTTGTTTATAAAATGCGGGCAGTAACTTTTGTATTTTGTCAATATTTGACTATAAACATAGCCACTAGCATGCGTATTCAAATTATTAAATTTTATCAATAAAATAAATATGTATTAAGTTCACGCTTATTTTATTCACGTGTAGTAGAGAGCAGTAAAACATACAATACATTTGTGGGAAATTAATAGCATTTTCTATTCCAATATTCAAGGGAGTAAAGAATAGTACGAATGAATATGATTTAGTAGGAGAGATCCTGTACTACAATATAACAATAGAGAACGCGACTAAAGCAGATGCTGGAAATTATACTTGTTTTTCGAAAAATGAGCTTGAACAGCAGAAAACCACATTCGAAAAGAAATTCACTGGTAAGTTCGGCACTGCATGCGATGTTTTGTTAAATAAATGATAGATATCTTTTCAAATCGTTTGAGCGTTAATAAACAGTATGACAACATAACTTTAGACATGATAATGCACGACAAATATTATTTTAATGAAAATATTAATTTTTAAACGCGCCATAGTTGTATTATTGCAGGGAAAAGACAATATTATTTATACATTTCAACAATAAATTTGAACGAATGTTAAATTTTTCTGTCTAGCTACATATATGTACGTACGTACATTTGTAAACTATGCTAATTACTTTCAATGCTAGACAATTAGTAAATCTTTTGAAGGGGTTTTTATTTATTTTCATTTCCATATTCTCAAAAGAAACTTAAGGGCATAGGTACTAATATATTATGTAATTAATTTTATTTGTTACTAATACTATATGCAGTGTAAATAACATATTTATTGTTAATAATAATTTATTCACGAAAATTCTTCGTACATTATAGGTTGTTTTTGTTAGTAATTAAGAATGTTCAAGTGGCGCTGTCGTAAGGAACGAAGATGGATATGTGTAGCAAACCGAATTCTTAAGAGGTTTTATTCGTGATTCTAACGTCAAATAAGTATACGATGACTTGGAGAAACACGGCATGTCCGTAAGGATAGAGATAATTGACATTCGGTGCTCTATGCTTATCACGAAAGGGACCTGGCGTGATAACATAATAATAATAATATTATAGTTAAATATACGAAAATGCATCTGTCGGTAACTGCCTGTTTACTATCCATCTGGCACCGTACTATCCTGACACCAATCGATTTCTTGATCGTTGTATAATATTATTATGCCAATTCACAAATAATTCGAGTATATTAAGTATTAATAATAATTTAGGTATTAAATTAAAATTTGTAGTGTACATAATTGTAGAGTGTTTAAGTACATGAAAATAGAAAACTAATACACTAGGCCCACTAACAGAAACTCGACTTTTAAATCATATAGTTATGAGATGCGCCGTCAAGTGGGATAAATAAATATCTGATTTAGCGTTATTTATATCTGTATTCCTGTTATCATATAAACTGTTTGTACAACACGTATGAATATAAACAGATTATAGGCTGCGCGCGTAAAATTATTGATATGGTTACGGAGATCGGTAGTTCAAAAAATGTATGTAGATACTTTAAATCCAATTCAACATGAATCAACAATACTCACTAACAATTCACTTAACAATAATTATAAAAAAAAATAAGAAAATAATTTAATTAAACGAACAGTATTTTTACTTTAAAAACTAAACATTGCCAAATGATAAGATGGGAATTAAGTTTCCTGGGCATTAATTAACCTAAAAATACCTATCTAGAAATTTACGTTTTCCATTTCAGAGAGCTTTATAAAGATGACCAAGAAGCAAACTTTTTCTAGTCCAATAGTAATTTACACCCGTGACTTTTTGTTATCCGCAAATATAGAGGACTATCCACCAGCAACTGTGACATTGTGAGTATATTTCGCTCAGTTGCGACAAGAGTGCAACATCTCAAAACACTATTCATTAAACAGTTCCGAAAGATTGAAATCATAATTATTCTAAACGTAACATCGCGCCTCTAATCACCGAAGGGGTCTGGGGTAGACAGAGGAGTGTGGTACACTCCCACGTTTCATAATTATTCTATGACTATTGTGATAGTTATATATAGGTACCTATATGTATCATGGAATAGTCGACAATTCATACAGTATTACACTAGTCCTAGAGTAAATATGATTTTAAATTATCTGAACTGTTTTATGAAAGATAGTGTTTTCGAGACGTTACACTCTAGTCGCAAATGAGCGATTTGTTTTAATACGTATACACATACACATGTATTATATTGCTTATTTTTACTAATATAATAATTTTATCTCCCTACAGTTTTAAGGATGGCAAGGAGCTTTCCAAGCTTTCCAACAAATATTTTAGTAAGAGAAATGAAAAAACAATAGATCTCACTATTAAAAATATGAATGTCAACGACACAGGAAATTATACGTTGTTCGCTGATAATAAATACGTTACTGCAGAAGTAACATACGATTTGAGGATACCTGGTGAGGCTTACTGGGATATATAATTAACTTTAAAATTTGTTTTAATTCTGCCTACCCATGTTACGAGTATTAGGATTAGCTAGCTGAAGTGGCATTAGGCTGGTCACATTTGTCGTAGAATCGATACCGTTGGAGTAGACGTGATATGGGGTGGAGTCCACGCTTTGGCAAAGTTAGTATAGGACGCCTTCCAGCTAGGTGG
>DWMF01000793.1:0-13144 GCA_018244815.1 Parelbella polyzona | reverse complement strand
CCTGTTCCTTTGGAGAAATACACATAGGTGTGAAGTTTCGTCACAACATTAACGGGACCATGCGACATCACGTAGGCAGCATCATACCAGTACACACTATGTAAAAGAATTAAAACGTTTAATAGCGTAGATCGGCTGATCTCTTTCTGATCTACATACATACAAATATGTAAACGAATACTTGGCATTCGTCTAGACCACGTTGGGCGTGTATAAGTTTACCACAATACACCTACAGAACAATTTGTTTGTCACAATTACCACCAGTCCTATGTCAGGGTAATAGCCTATTACAGTCCACTACTGGACACAACCGAAGCTTCCCCTGAAGCCCAGGATGCTGGGCATGCATGTAAGTTGGGGATTAAAAAAAATAACAAGTCGTTCTGTGTACACAAATATTTCAATATACTATTATCTAAAAAGATCTTTAAAATATACAAAAAACAGGTCAATAAAGTGTTACCAGTGGCCGTGATAACATTATCATTTTAAATATTGCAAGTCATGAAAACATGGAAATTGTTGGGTGTAAACTTTTATGAATGATCAGGTAGATAAACACAATAAAAAGATTAATTTTTTATAAGGTTTTTACTGCGATCAAAACCGATAACCACTTAATAATAGCTGTTAAATGATAAACGTAACAAAGGATACTTACATTTAGTAACATTTTGCCTTCTAAATGTATAACCTAAATATACTGGTTCGATATGTTTTAATACGATTTGAAAACAATAGAGAAGTGCACGAATCAGTCCAGTCAGTTTTCGAAAAATATTTGTGAGTGACTAAGATTATTATGTCTTTTGATGAAAGGAGAGATGATAATAAACTGTCGTTTGAAGACGCCCTTGATAGAGTAGGTATGTTCTTTGTTTTGAAAGCTAAATTGTTTTTGTTAAAAGAACCGTCCTGGATGTCTCAACTTTTTATGAATTGTTACAAAGATTAAAAATACAAGAATTCAGAGGTTAGTTAAGTCGTTTACATAATTATATTTGGCCATTATAAGTGGCATTCTTCCATTTGATTTTTAGCAGTGGAATTCCTGTTATAAGTAGCGCTTACAATTTAATTGTAGTAATTTCGAAGAATTTTGAACTTGACGCTGTGAAAATTGTCAAAAATTGGGAAGTTATTGCTTTCACATCAAATATTGAGTTTAGAGTTCTCACTAAAATCTTCACGTTTTGAAACCAACGAACGAATGCCATCACTTTTATCAAAATCCATTGATTCGTTGGAGACATATACCTATTGTTGGCGAAAATTTTCCAAAAAAAACCTGGCCTTTTTACAAAAATTTCTAAAGTATCTATCTGATCAATTTAGTGCAAAGAACCTTTTCCTTATTCTGACAAAATATCATTGTAAATTTACATTTTTTTTATTTCAATTCATGTTTGAAAAACGTTTTTAAAAAATGTTTACCGAGAATTATTTTCATTAAATCATAAATTGTCTATATGATTCTTATATAAGAATACAGTAGAATGTTCCAGGAATGGCATATAGGGTGACCCGCTTATTTTTGAAGCAGCGTGCTTAATACTGGTTTTCCTCATATTTTCGTTATTTCCATCAGGTTTTGGCCTATACAGCTGTATATTGACATGTTTAACGGGCTTTATAATAATTTCCTTTACCTGTGTGGCCTACGCTAACACAATTATCATTCCAACCAGTGCTTGTGAATTGGGTACCACAACCCTTCAACAAGGAATACTGGCAGCTACGCCTATGATTGGTAAATAAAATTATTTGTTTATACACAGAAATTGATAGTGAGATAGATAACTCTTATTGTTTACACTGCATTAAAGATTGTTCTATACATACAGACTGAATAAATATAAAGAATGGGCGGTTTAATGGGTTAAAAGAGATTATTTTAGGCGATTACGATTCCATGAAATCCAGACTTTCAATTAATTGTACGGAAATTCGAACGCCATGTTAATAATAATCAAACCTCTATGTGGGCAACACTGGGTTAATAAATTTACATTTGTTAATAGAATAGAATAGGAAAGTATCAAAAGGTATCTGACTTTTCCAGTGTTTTCAATGATAAAACCAAACCAAATTTCTTTTACAGGATTAATCCTGGGTGGAGTGTTTTGGGGATATGTGGCCGACGTGATCGGTCGACGGCGTACGCTGATAGTGTCTTTGCTATCGGCTGCGTTAGTAAATGCGATAGCCAGCATCTCTGTCAATTGGATCATGTTAATGTCCTTGCAATTCATTGTCGCTCTACTGTAAGTCGGTACTGATCAAGCGATAAGGCTAAATACTCCTATGTAAACAATTTCAGTTTCGTTTGCAATTTAAATTCCAATGTTAAGAATAGTCTTTGCTTCATTTTGACCCATAATGTTTTCTTCGTTTGTCCCACACGACTGTCAACATAAAATTCGGGTACATATGTAAAAAAAGATTGACTTTCTTTAAATCAATATATCGTTAGAAAACATTGATAAGTAATTAAATACTATGTTGATGGAACAATAATCTGTAACATTGTATTGTATCCTGTCGTTCTCTGACTTGACGCGTGCGTATCTATATTACTCAGACACATTAATGGAGACTTGTACGATATGATCCTCGAGAACCGGGTAATAACAGAATTGTGACAACAACTTCTAAAAGGACTTAATGCCATTAGGCATTACGTCCGCCTTATGTCACATACCTAGATTTATAGGTGTTGCAATAAAGAATGAATAAATAAATAAAACCAAAAATCCATTCATACGTGAACATCATGAACATCGTGTCTTTTCTAGGTATTTCATTAACATATTTCAAAAAATTAGGCCAATAATGATCATAGTACTACATACTTAATGCAGCCGTGGGAATTAAAGTAAGATTCGTAACTTTCGTACAACGTGTGTAGTTGGTAGGAAGGCTTTGATGGAAAGCCAGAGGCCACGAATAAGGTTCATACTAATTTGTGTTTTGCGATACTTTAAAAATGACTTACTGATTTATTTGCCATATTGAATGAAAGTGGTACCTGCTTGCTTAAGCATTTTTGGATTTTTAGTTTAACTAACTTGACTGCCTCGTTGATCGAGCGGTTGAAAGCGCGACTGGCGATCGGGAGGTCCTGGGTTCAAATCCCGGTTCGGGTACTATTGGATTTTTCCAATTTACAATTTTTAGTAGTGATTCTGAGTCTGGAATTGTGCCCGGTGAATAGCAATAGGCTCACTACCATGGGACTTATGTTTAACTGGTGAAATGTGGGTAAGGCAGAGGAGTGTAGTACACACTCCTCTGCCTTCCTCTTCGGTTATTATTGGCGTGATGTTACGTCCGCGGTTTGTCACATTGCATCTTAAATTTTACGTACGGCTCATTTCAGCGCATCTAGTCAGTACTCTCTATCAGTAACCATGTTGAGTGAAAGTGTTCCAGTGGCCAAGAGAAATGTTGCAGTTATGCTCGTCACCAGCATATTATTACTTTCAAAGGGCATTCAATCGGGTTTGTTTTAATTGATGTTTTGTAGTATTATATAATATTATTATTAAATGTTGAATCGCCAGAATTCTTTGTCTTATATCAAATTGTGTGTTGCTCGGTCAACAGAAGAAAAGTCTCTTGTCATAATAACTATGCTCTAATAGTCTAATGTCTACAATATTAATCACCTACACTACCGGTTACTCATTTGTATTTCTGCATACATAAATTATGTTTTAAACTTTTTAAATAATCCCCTTTTCATCATTTCAATTTTAGATTTTTTCCATTTTTTCTAATCATTTCAGTTTTGGCGATCCCTGTGATTCCATTAACATTCTCTTATGAGCTGTATGGTCTCGATATTCATTGGAATTCTTGGCGGGCTCTGACAATATTTTACAGCATACCAAGTATTATATCAGCGTTGTGGCTGTTCTTTATGCAAGAAAGTCCAAAGTTTGTTTACGCGAAGGGCGACGAGAGTGAAGCCTTAAGAATTCTGAAGACCATTCATAGAATCAATAAAGGCAAATCCATTGAGCTGCAGGTACCACTCGGATTTCAGTATCAAACTCTCAAGTTTCTTTACTCAATTTCAACAAATTTCCTTTAAATAATTCATACAAATTAGCTATTATCTACAACTTTTTATAAAATTTAAGTACCTCGTTGGTCGAGTGATTGCAAGCGCGACTGCCGATCAGGAAATCCTGGGTTGAAATCCCGGGTCGGGTATTATTGGATTTTTAAATTTAGAATTTCTAGTAGCGACTCGCAGTCTGGATCTGTGCCCAGTGAATGGCAACCTCTTCCGTGAAACGTAAACGTAACTGTTGAAACGTGTGAGTGTACTACAGAGGAGTGTCTCTGCCCACCCCTTCGGGGATTACAGGCGTGATGTTACTTTTTTTTTTTATAAAATCAAATTTTTCAACATCAACTAAGCCCCACAAAATTGTTCTTTATATGTTCCATGTGGTTAGAAAAAATGTACCTATAGTTGTTATGATTCATGAATTTTCCTAAATACCATCGACAATCTCAAAATATTTCCAGGTCAATGGATTCAAGTTTGCCGATATCCAGAAAACTGAGAAAGTGGTTTCCAAGCATCATATAATACCATTATTCAAAGCACCCTTAGTCAAATACACTGTCATCATGACTACCCTTTTCTTGTTCCAACAGTTAAGTAACAATTTATAATGGCAATTTAATTGTAAATGCAATTTAAACAGAGTAAGTACCTATTTCATGATCTCTCTACTTAGTTTCCTTTGTTTCGTCCAATATTCTATTCCATCGTTCAAGGCACTTTTCACTTTAAACTTCTACCTTTCAAAAACTTTTTTCTAAATTAAGGTTGCCATAATTTAACTTTTTCAGAATCGGAGCATTTCTAATATGGCTACCGACTATAATAAACCAGTTCGTAAAGATATTTAGAGCGGGAGAAGGCTCTGAATTCGCGTTGTGTCAAGTTATGAAAACCAGCTTGGACATCCCACCAGATGTAAGAACATTAGAAATTTTCTCCATATCGCTGAAATCATAAAATTTAGACTTATTGTAGGTCAATCCATCGTATGTTGCATTTGGACTGCGAAGTTAAAACATCCTTTACTTTAGTTTCGACCAATATACTAATGTGCAAACTATTGCAGTGTAGTGCTAAGACCTATCTATAAGTTATTATTTCGTCAACGTAAACGACTTCTTATACTGTAAACAATCTAATTGTTGGAAAATTGTATTTTGTTACTCCCTTATGTCTGGAGTTCATTTGTTGGCCCTCTGATTTTTATTTCTCCATACGTTTCTCTTTCGTTTTTATTTCTCCATACGATTTCTAAGACGTGTCATCTACTAAATCGGACTTAGCAATACAAATCTAAAAAGGTTGATAAAGATGGCGATGAATTCACTGAACCGTTATGCACGCAAAAATTTGTTACTATTTAGAAAATTTTACATAGATGCTTAGATTATGTAGTTACATAATTATCAATTACTATATTGTGGAAATTGTTTTTAAACATGGTAATAGTTATGGAAATACTTAATAATTTTCAGCCAGAACTTGCTCCCTGTGCTCTGAAAGTGCCATCTCTATTAATAGTGCTTATTATTGGAGTATTCCATTCGACTGTGAACGCTCTCATTGGTCTGGTAAGTGGCATGTAATTAAAAAAAATATCTTTGTTATTATCGCACATATATTCAATAAAATAATCAATAACCCGTCCCCATACTTAGTTTTTATTACATTAATTGTTACATTTTTGTCATTTCAGGTTGTAAATAAAGTAGGTCGGCGAAACATGTCTATAATCGTTTCTAGTATTTGCGGACTTTCTGGAATCTTAGTCAACTTTGTGCCAAATGCTATGGGCAGCGCAGTGCTCTTTGTAATATTTTTATCGGGCTTTTTAGTCATCGGCCTGTACACAGCGATAGCCGTTGCCTTATTTCCCACTCATTTAAGGTAAGTATAGTTTAAACAAGATTTTGTTAAATAAATGTTTTACGTTAAACAAATATTTTTCTACATGTCCGAAAAAAATCTTTGTAATTACCTAGTTTTGCAGGATTTAATTATAATAAGATAATTTAAAATATTTTCCCTCATTTCAGAGCTTTAGCTGTTTCTTTTACAATAACTGGCAGTCGGGTTGGATCTATTGCATCGGTACAAATCGTTAATTACCTCCTTGACGAAAATTGCGAATTGACCTTTTACATATTTGGAACATTACTTATATTATGTTAGTATATTAACAAATGAAAATATATCATCATTATTATTTTATTAGGTAACAAGCCGAGGACAGGACGCGATGGCACTCATTGGGGGAGGCCTATGTCCAGCAGTGGACTGAGATAGGTTGTTGATGATGATGATGATGTAACAAGACATTTGGTGCCAACTGTTAAAATTTATACATATGTATATGAATATATTTTTTAGGTTCGGCGTTTGCAGCAGCTCTTTTGCCGGATGACCGCTATGTTATGAGGTTTAGAAAAAACATTACAGACAAACATGAATCTGTTGATTATAGTAATACTTAAGTTTGTTAATAAAATATAATAAAAATTAATATATAAATGTGTAAAAAAACATTTTTGAAACTTAAAATAATTCTTTACACTTTTCAATAGACACCAAAAAACTTTATTTACTGGCTGTGATATTAACATCTGTACATAAAACACCGAAACGCACTAAAATAGCACTGCAGTTCAAAGAATAGCCTTGGAAACGAGCACACAACTTAATTTATGATGGTCTATGTAAGTATAGTGGTATTTTATAAGTATAAGTCCGAACGCATACTATTTTGTGTAACATACAACTCTAACTAAAAAATGAAAATTTGCTTCACGGTAGCAAACTTCATAAAGTGCACCTGTCATACTGCTGTCAAAACTTGTGACAGCACAATCTGATAAGATATCGTAGAACGTCGTTTCTATGCGGTCAACGGTAGTAATTTCTTTATTGAAAGACATCGATCGCGCTGTCACACACTCAGCCAACGATCAAGGACTTACCCTAATTAGTTTAAGGTACATAAAATTGTCTCACAGTACTCTTAGTGCACGTCGGCCGTATACGGTACCGCATTGATTTTTCCATCAACGTATGAAGACAGTAAATATTAGGCCGGGATGATTAAAGTGTGTTTAGTCGTTCTATCGTGTGCCTGACATTTAGCAGTGAGCCGCAACTGTGAGAAGTTACAATTATCTATAATATTCCAATTGTGAACTGTGTAAGTAATTTTCCTCACGTTTCCTTATTAAATTAATGATATGTTTAAGGTTAGTGTTATACTTATTCCAGCTAAGCTTTCTAAAAATTCACACGCCAAATATATATGTATCTATTATGTTTGTATGTGTAGGTAAATCAAAAAGTTTGTCTAATATTAATGATACATGACCAACAGGTAGCTTACCTGCAGTAAAAATTGATTTTTAGTACCCTAGTCTGTTATTTTTATTAACTTTTAACAAATATTAAATCAGGTTACAATTTATATTTATTATATACTTTATAATTATGTTATCATTGATTATGTTTAATTAAATTTGCCATAAAAAGTGCAATGACTTATTTGTGACTCCAGCCTCAAACTTTGGATAGCAAAATAAATCCATAATTTAAGAAGAATTTTTTTCAAACTACATTTGCTGCCTTTAGAATTGAATTAAAATCAATAGTATATCCCAAACTCAAACACAATTCTGTTATTTTACAGCCTAAGTAATATTTAGACTATTTTATATTTAGACTATTTTTTTTTAATTAATAGTAGATCTTCGTAATAAAATACAAATGTAGTAATTGTATTAAATGTGACTGCCTCATTGTTTGAATGGTTGCAAGTATGACTGATGATCAGGAGGTCCTGAATTGGTTACTATTGAATTTTTCTATATTAGATTTTCTATTAGAAATTGCTAATAGTGATAATAATATTTAAACAGCTAATAAACTATATGCATTTCTAAAGACATTCTTATGTTAGTAATTTTGTATGGATACCCCAAGAATATATATGTGTATGGTGAAACCATGATTGCTTGCAACAAACTCATGTCACTATGCTCACTTATCTTTGAATGTATTTAGTAACTGGGCTTGCTATATTGACCTGAAGAATGACCTACCTAGAAAGCCCTCAAACATTTTAATAAAATATTTCAGTATTTTTAATCTTAAGTTTCCACATATATTGGTTGTACTAAAAACCAATAAATATTAATGTTATTGTTCTTGACTAACCTGATGATTCAGTGGTTACCAAAACTGACGGTTGAACTGGAGGTTGTGCATTCAATTCTCAGTCAAGATAAATACTGGAGTAGAAACTGAAATGTATAGTTTATTAGTATATTATAGTTAATTGGTTGCCTGGTATAAAGCAGATTCTAGATAAGTAGACTCAGACCTGGAAGTACACTGTCTAGGTACGGTTCATGTGATTATTTATGAGTAATCCCAAAATACTATTATTAATAACTGTCATTTTTGCATGATAAATGCCTACAAAAGTGACAGTGTAAAAATGTTGATTGATCTACTTTGGTTCACTGCAATATAAATAACTTTTATAACTATAAATAAGTTTTAATATCTATTTGTGAAACAAACAAAGTAAAATAGTCAATTATAAGATCAAATGTCTTATTAGACATGGAGAATTTACTAATGTTGTAATGATAAAATAATGATGAGTATTCCTGTTGTCAAATCATCTGCCTTTACATCCGATCTATTAGAACCCCGATCATATCTGTCAGTAGATTGTTTGACTTGGTGTATATGTTATATCTGTATATAATATGATCTGACCCGTACTAATGTCCTTGTATACTACAAGACCAGTAGCCCTAGAATACTTTTGTCTCCCATTAACATTGACATAGGAAACACAACCTTAAGGAAGTATGTATATTACAAGTATTAAAAACATTTCTTCAACAATATAACACTTATGTCCTTCTATACTAAAGTTACATGAGCCCATACAAAATGAAATCCTGGCCCAGAATATCAAATGACATCTTGTTAGTTCAAAGCAATCCTATTAGACACATATTTGAGACACTTGCTTGGTTTATACTGTCTTTTATATGTATTTATTTAATGGTACAATAATTTTAGATCATCATGATATGATGGTTTATTTATATACCAAATGTTTCAGTATATCTCATATATTTATAAGTGTATATAAGTTCTAAATATTTATTTATTCCATTTTTAGGACACCCTTATAATATAAACAAAGAATGAACTTAATGACTAATACCATTTACTATATTGGATAAATGAAGCATATGAGCTTAATCAAACTCTATTCTTATCATTTGATATAGGTAATATATTTCCTTTCCTCATATAAGGTATAAATAGCATACTTGTTAAAAACATGAAAACCAACACAGCCTCATTGGACAAGTGATTGCAAACACAACTGCTAATCCCAGGCTCCTCAGTACAATTAGTTGGGTACTATTGGGTTTTTGTAAATAGAAATTCCTTGTAATGGCTCAAGAGTGTGGATTTGTACCTGGTGTATATTATAATATAAGCTCACAGCCTATTCCATAGAAACATGAGCATGTGGTACACTCATTTGCACACCTCTTTGAGGGTTACAAGCTGGATATTACATATATGAAGATTAATAAATTAAGGTTGAAGGTAGTGATATCACAATCACTATAAAACAATAAATTTTGAACATCAAAAAAAGATACATTAAAACTACACAAAACTTTTTACATTACTTCCTTTGTGAGTTAACTACTTATATTACATTCTAACATTGGTGCATATATGCAATCATTTACTTGTCATTCTTATTTACTTATAACTGATATAGATCACAAATATACAGCATTACACCTTTAAGATACCTACAAAGATGGGTGGGTATGAGGGAAACTATATGTTTTATTAGTGCACTTTTGATATTATTAGTAATAGATCATGATGCCATATCCATTACGGGATAGGCAGAGCAGTTAGTGCCAAATATTTTTATCCTTTCAGACCTGATGTATTTCATATAAAATCATTATACTAAATTTCAAATTTTCAATCTTCAGTAAGTTCCTTGATATCTAAGGATGGCGAGTGGTTCCTGGGAAGAGTTCTTCGCTGTGCACTTGCCTCCTACTGATTTCGAGGACAATCGCTCACTCCTAAAGGAGTTCTGTGAACGCCACAACCAATATGGCAACAAAATTGTGCTTGTCACTGTGAGTATGTTGCTGTAGTATTCATCATCGTCATCATCATCATCAGCCCATAGCTGTCCACTGCTAAACATAGGCCTCCCCTATAGCGTGCCATGTTGCTCGGTCTGCTGTAGTATTAGTGTGCTGCAATATGTACCATCACTTTATTTCTGAGTATTTATTATTTTAGAACCTATAGACGTTTACAACTACCCATTTAGTAAATGGAACCGACATCTTATATGATGTTACAGAGAAAAATCACCAATTTATTAAATAGGCCTATGTTCGATTTCCTTATAAGTTCACTGTGTTAGCCTTCCATCAGATTCCACTACAATTATATTAGTAATAAAACACCTTTTAAACACAGTGTATGTGTTTTGCTATGGAACTCTTTTAGACTTATGCCTACAAAATGTTAATTTTATTTTAAAGTCTGGTGGTACAACAGTTCCATTGGAGCACAACACAGTGCGATTCGTGGACAACTTCAGCGCGGGCACCAGGGGCGCTGCCTCGGCCGAGTACTTCCTGGAACATGGCTACGCGGTAATATTCATGCATCGGCAGAAGTCCCTCGAGCCCTTCACCAGACACTTCAGTGGTCAAAAGTTACTAGACATGCTAGTTATGCAGGATAGAGGACCAAACACTACTATATGTGGTTAGTGTTATATTTTTATATGCATATTTTTTTATACTACGCCTAAGCCAACTCTATCGTTTTATTGATGAGCCCAAAAGAAAATTAGCAGGGAAAACTACATATTAGCATTAATTCCACTTTTTGATGGTGTAGTAAAGAATAAATAAATTAACAAATTCAATGATGTTGTTCTCAGTGAAAGCTGATAGTGTATTTGCCTTGGCACCTGTGTTGTCACGGTATCAGGCAGCCCATGCAGCAGGGGCATTGCTGCATGTGTCCTTCACCACTGTCTCAGAGTACTTCTGGTTGCTAAGAGCTGCCTGTGAGTGCCTAGCTCATATCGGCGCTAAGGCGGTCCTGTACCTCGCTGCTGCAGTATCAGATTTCTACATACCTAAAGACAGAGTGGTAGGTACATTTTAACATGAAATTTGTTTATTTTGAAATTAACAATTAAAAATCATATTCCTTTAGGCCCCGGTCTGGATTATTTTCATATCTGTCATACAGACATTCTTGTCAGTTTGACAGTTACTTTAAGTAAATTGCACTATTCCTGTCCTTACAATTCTCTTCCTGTCGTCCGAACACATAATAATATTTATTTATCCAAATACTTATACAACTTTGCAGTGTAAGTAACAATTGTTATCATCATATGAGTGCATTTACAAATAATTTCTATGTATGATATTTTTTTATTGTTATTTTCTCTGTGTGCAAAATAATTAAATTAAAAAAATAATACAAAAAAAGTTTATTAGTATGTTGCTAATTAAACTAGTAGATGCTCTCCTTTTAACTCGGCAACGAGTTGGCAACTCCTCGAGTGTTGCAAGTGCCCAAAGGTGACCACTTAATATCAGATGGTCCGTGTACCTTTTTGTCAAGCTATAGGCATATGTATTTTAAAAAATGGAAAAATGGTTTATCAGTAAATGGAATGGAAGAACTTACATAATATGTACCTATAGATAATAACCTATTCATTTAAAATAAAAATTTACTTCCCAAATAAAATTTACTCTGTTGTTCATCAGCCCACCCACAAAATGCAATCAGCAAGTGGGGCTCCAATTATTCAACTTCACCTGGTGCCCAAAATGTTGGCACCACTGGTGAATCTGTGGGTGCCATCAGCCTATGTGGTCTCCTTCAAACTGGAAACTGATGAAAATCTTCTTATTCCTAAGGCCAGAGCAGCTCTGGATAAGTATAAACATAAGGTATGTACTTTGTAATATTACATAAATAAAGTTTAAACTAATCTACAAATTTCAAAGATTTTTTTCCACACAACAAGTCCTGAAAGGGACTGTAATGAAATACCCATTAAACTTCATTAAAAGATCTCAGGGAATTTCTACTGATTTGGGAAATTTCAATTAGCGTTTGTTTAGAGTAAAAAAATGTTTTTATTTTCTAGATGGTTGTGGCCAATCTGTTGCAAACCCGTCATCATCGTGTGATCCTGGTCACGCCGGAAGCGAGCCAGGAGATTTTGCTGACCAGAGAAGAAGTTCATGCGAGTAAGTTATTATTAATCTATTTTTTGGTTGAGTCAGATAGCGGACGACGCGGGAAGGCTACGAGATGTAAGCAATTATAATGGACAATACCAAAAATGGACTTGACCTGCCAGCCGTACAAAAATGTTAGTTTTAAATAGACATTTTGGGATTTTATTAGAACAGAATTCTTAGCAAAATCAAGGATGTTATGTGTTTATAACGCTTTTAATTTATACCAAAGTTGTTCATGCTGTTTTTGTAGCTTATGCAAATAAAAGCAACATCGCTTCCACAGAATCACTCGACGTCTTGTTTTAAAATACTTGAGAAATCATATCACGTCGAGTCTGACGCGAATACCGGCAGGACGCAGATACAACCGTCAAGATCGCAGGGTGCGTCGCGTCGCTGTCCCGCTCCGTCCACCGTCTGACTAACCTTGTACATACATACAGTGAAATCTTGAAGGCAGGGTCTGTTCGTACAGTACATATCACAACTACAACATGTAAAGTTAGATTCTATTAATAAAATAATTAATTGACAACAGCACGATAATCTAAACTAGTACAGTGAACATGAGGTAGGTGGGTAAATAAATGTATGAATGGATGATGAAGTGCGTGTGGTGCGTGGGCGGCAGGCGTGGACATCGAGCAGACGATAGTGGGCGAGATCGTGCGGCTGCACGCGGCGCACGAGCGCGCGGCGGCGGCGGCGGCGGCGGCGGCGGCGGCGG
>DWMF01000792.1:0-13149 GCA_018244815.1 Parelbella polyzona | reverse complement strand
ATGATAATGATGTATGAAAAACATTCACCTATCTTTCTTTATTCATTTCTTTTCATTTAATTTCAATGAATTGTGATTACAATGAAGCAAAAAACATACCTATTTATAAAACCGGTCTGTGTATTTGCATCAAACATAAGTTTGCGTCAATTTTATTCTTGTTTAGTGTAGGTATATTATGTTGACAGTACCTAAACAATGTATGCAGTTGGAACAATAAAAATGATGAAATTTTCAATTTTGCTCCATACTCATTTTGTTCCTGTGAAATTATAACTAAATATTATCTATTTCTATTCCTGTAATACTATACTATCCTCCAAGATTCTTATATTGATTATAAATCTTATGAAATTATTTTTTTTGAAAACTGAACTTTTAAGGCAGTCAGTCAAAATTACAGTTTAACATTCAAACAGTATTTAAAATACTAAACCACCATGGTTATATTTCATAATAATGCAATATTTATTTGTGTGTGTGATGTGGAAATTAGTCTCAATAAAATGCAGTTAAAAAAAAGTAATACGAGTATATATATTTTACCAAATTATTTGGGATGAACTGAATAAATTGAGGTTGGGCAAGTTATTAGAGAAGCAACTGCTGTTATAATATATAATCAGTTATTGAACTACATGTGTCTAGTTTTTTAATAAATATCATTGATTGATACAATTCTTTACGGCCAGTATCATTCATAGATTTTGTACATTTTTCTTATTTTTTCACATAACACAATAATTGTTGTGTAAACCTTATAACCTTTCATTTACCATTATTAGTATTCAAGATATGTGGTATACAAATTAGCTGGGATGTATGTATGTTCCAATTTGAGTATGAATGGATATATATGTATTATGTTATTACAATAAACATGTATTACATATATTTTACCATATATAAATGTGGATATTCTCACTAGAATCAAGTACTTATATCTTTCTATGCTAATAATAGCTAAGAAATTATCTGCAGTAATGATGAAGCTTATACAAACATTTTATTAATGTTTCTGGCCTGGAACTTCTTTTTTTACTATAATCTATTTTCACAAAGAGAATTTATTTGTTGTATTCACATATGACTTCACTCTCAATCTCAAATCAAAAACTTTCAAATAGCCTGTAAAATTGGTTTGAATGTTATTGCCTTAGGTATAATAATAATTGCAAAAGAAAGTTTAAAAAATCAAAGAATTGGAGTGCAAGTGAATACCAAGGAGTAGTAAATAGCTGACTGTTCTTGGTTTCATATTATTTGACATTGTAATTATTTGAATTACAAAATGGGACTGACCCATCTAAGGCCTCTGAGAGATTCAAATCCATTCCAACACCAATAAATTATATTGTAATTTCCATTTCAGCAGTATATTATACAGAAAATATTCCCTATTTTTTTTACATTATAGGACATGTTCTCTTAATGTAAATATAGACATTTTTTTTATTTTTAGTTGTAATTCTTGTAAAATATTACTGGCATCATGTTTTAAAAATATATGATTTGCTCTAACAGCAATACAAACCATTCATTCACATGCTCATCATACATTCACATTCACTTCTGTCCGGTTTGGATACAAGCCAATGTTCAGAGTTGGAAACTGTATGCAATGTTTACTTAATCTGTTGGTCCTAGTTGGCTTAGCAGCCCAATATGTAACAGTCAGTTGACTGACCCAACATTATTTGTGATTAAGTGTAGACTGTTCATGTAAGTACTACTTAGAATTTATACAATGCTTAATACAATATAATGGTAACTGCCTTTTATGTTCAATACAATGGTAATTCCGTTTTTAAAATGGCATCAAGTAAAATGATCTATGATTTACACATTTTTTTATATCACATTCTAATTGAGGTGTCACAATCAGTGGGAGAAATGGTTACAGTAAAAATTTAATATGTTTTGGTTACTATAAGCCCAATGGTAATCTTTTTATTTGTACCACACCAATAATAAATCTTATTTCCAATTTTTCTAACCATAGTGCCTATCGTGTCTGCAAGCCCTTTATGATACCATTCACACTTAATCAGCACAAAAAAATTAGCATCCTGTTTGAAGTAACAATACGATTGTTTATCTGTACAGAAAGTTATCTAACTATAACTAGCTAACTAGTGGGCGTACGCAATTTATCGTATGCTCGCCGAAAGATGGAGTCCCTCGTAATTAAATAGGTAACACGCGACGTCTGAACTAATTAAAAACCTTTCCGCTTGTTGACATAAATAATACTAATACATTCGAACACCTGCCGCCAATGCTATTTATATTTAATTCAACATTAGGTTTATCGTTTTTTGAATAAAAAAGTAATTAGATCAATGCCAGTTAACTAAGAAAAGTAGCGGGCATAGAATAGCGCCTTGTGAGTTCTGCTCATTTCGTGTCTGTCGGTCGTAAAGTATGGTACTGTGTTTTGGTCGTACATCAAGCAGTTAACGTAGTTAAACACTAACGCGGACTCAGTTATATAACTTATAATTGGCATGTGGATTATGAGCACATGGAGTCTATCTTGAGATGTAGGCGCGTGGTTATAATCTCTCCAAATAGTACGTTTTCTTGCAGCGCACCCGTTCACGGGCATCGTTTATTATTGCGTTTGCTATTTTGAAGAAACGAAATAAATTGTCATATGTTTGTATACATCTTATTGTAACAAACCTTTCGATTGAAATGGTAATAACACAGTTTTTCAGTGGAGACTTCAAATAGATGTTTTTGTAAACTTTAACGAGTAGCTTATCTATTTGTTAAACATTGTTAAATCGATTTGAAATATCTCTAGACGACGTCGCTGCGACGTTCGACAAGAGCAAATGTGATGAATGAGAAAAGACATTCTATTGCCTAAATAGGATTTGTTGGAAATTTCCTTGCTCAATAAATGCATCCTCAGGCGAGCATTCCGTGCGAGAGAGCGCATGCGCGCGCGCCTTAGAAACAGAAACCTGCGCGGGCGCCGGGGAAAGTGACACCGCACGCGACAGCTCGTGCGTCCGGGGGCTGAGTGACAACAACAATTAGCATGTCCATCGGGCATACCCGCGTTTATAATTCATAATTCAATACTACCCACTGTCCGCTAATAGTATTCAATTAAACTGTGATTTGCGAGGAAGAAAGTGTTATTAAGTGCAAGAGATATTGCCGGCTGCGTCGAATTGGTTTCGTTCCCGTTTCGGATGCGAAAATGTGTTGTCGGATATCTCAGCTCAGATAGGCTCAGATAAGCTCAGATAATCTAGAAATATATTTAAGTAAGTTCTTCTGATCACATTGTTTGATGATTAACCATTTTTGTTATTCTATTGTTTTAAACGACTCCTCTTGTTATATGAGGTTTTCAGCCTATATCCTGCCATGTTGGCTAAATTCATGTTGGTAACATAAAGAAAACCTAGTGACCAAGTCAAAATTCACATGATTTTGTCAGCAAGAATGGTCAAATATATGATGTAAGCAAAAGCAAAGAAACATAACATTACACCGCGTGTAATCCAAGCAGAAGAGGGTCCTAGAGATAGAACCCCGATATAGAATCTCTTACACCGCTTCGCAAATGTAAGGATTCTATAAGAACATAACAAGAAACATAATAGAAATTTTCGATGAATAATCTATGACATAGTACAAAAGAATATCCTTACTGTAACCGAAATAGGTATCTATACTGAAGCATAAACCTCATAATGTACGGTACTAGCTGAAGGCAGCGTAAGATGCCAGGGCTAAATGGACTTCTATTCAAATATAAAGCAGCACGGTTCACCGTGTGATTAGTTCTCAAACAAATAAATTAATGTGGATAGTTTGTAAATTATCGTTATCAGACGTACCGATTCCATTACTACTCACTTGCGTGATGCTATTAAGGCTGTGATAATCAGTAATCCAATCAAAACAACAATTCAACGGCTCCACAGGCGAGCTGATTACATAACAAGGTGACGCGTGTCATGCCCGACACTATATACTAGATTCATACAACTGAATCTTTGACTCGTCTCACATTTTCCCTATACCTATTAGCGTGGTATATGCACAGGAGTTTGACCCTTAATGTAAATTTAAATGTATTACAACTGCTACCATGTTAGTATCTATCATTGTTTAATAAACAACATGAACATCAAAAGAATAATAACGTATTGATAATTTGTAGAAAATGGCACAAACTCGGAGCAAGAACACGTCCGCCCACTGTATGTGCATGTTAATTGGAAATTGAGCTTTAAGTGCTTGGTAATAGACCTTAAAACGCAATCGACTACTATAGAAACCTTGACACTGGTCTTAGATCATTGGACGAGTCTTGTGACCAATTTATGTTATTGCTTTGTCGCTACAAAAACAATAATATTGTGCACTATTATTCTAATGGACTCAAAATGCTGGAATCAGCGTCTGTAAGTATGAGTTGCTGTTCGTAATTGCAATTTGTCGAATACCAGAATTCTTTAGTTCACCTTGTCCTCTTTAACTCTCCAATAACTGCTTGGCTTTGATCCGAAAATGAGGAACATGAATTACGTGAATTTAAACGAATTTGTGGTGTAGATTGTAAAACGATATTTTTGCTAATGTCTGCCTGCTTAGACCTCTTCGTCTCAATATTATATTGAGTATTTACTGTTGAACTATTCTAAACAAGATACTATCCTTAAAAAATGGCGCCCGTCCATCCATTCTTCAGTGTAACCAGCCTTTAAAAACATATTTCTGTATCATTTCTCTCCGGTAAATCATTTTCTTGCACGTTGACGTACCTACGACATAATATTGTTATAATTTTTTTTCGTTTCAAATCCCTCAATTAATAATAATTAATAAGTTAATTTTAAACCTCGATTCTTTTCAATTGTTAACTGTGCGATTTTGTTGCCTTGTACACATATAAAATCGAGTCTCCCCGAAGGCCAAGCTGTCTCTGTGTCTTCTGTTGCGTAATATTTACTAAAGCCGAGTGCGAATGTGATTCTCACATTACCGTCAGTGTAGCTGTGTTTATTATACTTATAGTAGGTTTATTTACGGAAGCTTCTGGACTGTTGAATACATTGAAAAAAAACTCAGGCGAATATTAAAATCGAGTAAGATATTTTACGATTTTACTATTAAACGTTTCGTAAGTAGTTTGTCTAAGACTGTTCGGGATATTTCGAAAACTAAGATGTTACATAAATTAGTGATGTTGAAAGATGTATCGCTTTGAATGTTAGAAAGCCATATCTATTTGATACCTTCTCATTATTGTAATTCGTTATAGGAAGTACACATTACTACACAGTCGCATACGTGGCTCGGTTTATAACGAGAAGATTTAAAAGTCATAGTTTATTCGAATAAGCTGATTATGAAGTGGCAGACTTTAGACGCCTTAGAGAATAATCTGCAGAACTCTTAAACCGTACTAGCATTAAACATAAAAAAATGGAATCGAACCTCTAAAAACAATCCGTATCTCCAATTTGTTTATGTTCATTGTTATAGCTATCGTCATCATCAGCTGATATTAATGTCCATCATCAGCTGATATAATAGTCCCGTTAATGTTGGCTTTACGAGGCATTAAAGTTATCCGATATACACGATAATGTATCCATCTTTAATGCATTCATATTATAAAATCATTCAAAACGCTCATTTGCCTTATTTTCTTTACAAAAATCTACCTATTTATATTCTTTACCCTCTTTTGAATCCTTATCCTTGTTGACCCTTTGAGCTCTTCCTTTTCTACCTAAGAAGGATTAATCTTCATTTTTCCTTACTTTATATTTGGATAAATGGAAAATGTACATTTTATCAAATGTACTTCTTGTCTGTCTTGAGACGATGTCATCAGACTCATTTTAAATCTTATCAATAATGTGTCATAAAGTGTGTTATTGAGTAAGCCTGCAATTTTTTCTCGAGTACGTACAAATATGTGTAATAGCTGGTACCCGTGGCTTCGTCTGCGTTATGATAATAATAATATATTTTATGTATCTAAGAACAAAAAACAAAAATAATGTAGGAAAGAAACATATTTTCCTGATGTTAAAAATCGCTTTACATTAAATGGAAACATCGTGTTTTTTAAGATAAGGACCAAGTGTCTAGGAAGTAAAACAAAAAAATCTTTGTAGAGAACTGTCCACTAGTTTTTGCCAGATGTGCGTACAAAGTCAGAGCTCTATAATTTTATTTATTGATGTGTATGTTATTTTTTATTTATATGTTCACTTCATATCATGCGGAACGTTGATAAAGGCGTTTACGAATATCGTAAACTGCAATTGTGCAGAAAAAAAGAACGGCATAAAAGTATATAATGTTATCTTCAATGGTGCAGCGAAACAAGTGCTATTCTAAATTTTGTTATTCCAATGTTGCCTAGTTGGTCTAGTAGTTAGCAATCGCGATTGCTGAGCAAGAGGTCCAAGATTTCGATCAGAATTTTTAAGTATTGAAGTATCAAAGTGCTATAAGTATTAGGTACTTGGTATGTCTTATTTGCAATTCTCACTAGTCCAACGGAGTCTGGATTTGTGCCCTAAGTATGTCAATAGGCTCACCCATTATTACATGGGACGTATACCATAACCAGTGAAAAGGGGGAATACTTCTCTCCTCTGTTTACCTCTTTCGGGGACATACAAGCGTGGTATTGTTGTTATTCTGTCGAGTATTTGAAATGAACGCTTCGAACAAGTTAAAAAATGAAAAAAATTAATTGGAATAGTTGGCTGTCGAGTTATCTCAATATTTTCGCTAATGATAAAATTGCATTAACTAGTATGACAAAATTGTTCTTTTCATTAAAGACGACACGAGATATTTAACTGAAGAATTTGCACTCATTAGTTTCTTTATCAGCTACTTTTGTTTTTATCTCGATTCATGTATTATGTATAAGCTTTTCTAATTTTTTATTGATAAATACGTACTTTTGCATACTTATATAGTCAACAGAAAGATAATCTGGTAACTCGATGTCAGGAAAATGTTTATTTTTCAATTGAAATCTTTTCAAGGTTTTTGCATGCTTATTGTGCCATTGTTTTTCCGACGTATTAATCTTGGAAATATTTAAATTTCCATTATCAATCCACTTGCTTCTGATTTTTTGTGTTGAGTCATATGCTCTTGCCATATTTAGGTTTTGGACCTTTCAGATTTGTTATAAAATTACGAAACATATATTTTTGTATGACTCATCGTCTAGACTGTTAATATTTGGAAGTTGAAAAATATTTGGTTGTTATGGCCACTAATACTTTCCGACTATCGGTGTCAATCGATTTGGTGAAACAAATATCGGTTTTATTAGCGGTGGACATTTCACAAACAGCTCTGTTATGTAAATCGTGAGCTGAATTAGCTAACGGTCTATAAATTATGTAACTGAGCTTGAAATGTATTGTCGATTTATTTTTTAAATGTCAGAGATTGCCAATGTTCTTGTGGATTGGATCTGATGGAATTAAAAAACGGTTCCTACTTCATTATTAAACATTATATGAGTATATACGTACATTATTTGACTAAATAATATATGGACTTATTTATGTATAGGTTTATCTAGGTAGTTTGCTGCGATGCGCTCATGTAAAAGTGCAAAACAGTTGGGCGCTCGCGAAAATACTATACGAAAGTTAACTCAGTACATCATTTAGTAATGGTTCCTGTTTCTTGTTCTTGTCATATTATACACGACTATCTTTTTTATGTATATAAGGTTGAAAACGATTAATTTACACACGTCTTGAAATTATCACGTCGGTAACTTCTTTACCGCCCACATTTGCACTGTTTTGATAATTTGAATATCACGCTAGCCCCTATGCGTTCTGATGGATGTGTCAACGTATTTCTTCATTTCCTCTTGACATACAAGCCGTAATAGATGTTTTTCTTATTACACTGTATTTTTATTTTATTTTAAAGTAGTTAGTCGCCATTGCATTTAAAGCTTCGATTTTTAGTTTTATAACAAAAGTAACCATTTCATCTATATGATAATAAGAGAAGATACACAAGATAGAGATAAATAACATTAATTTAAAGGTAGTAGTAATAATAACAATGGAAAGAGAAAGAAAGAGAGATAGCTAGAGAGATTATTCACAACTATCGAATGAGTATCAAAACCAAATCGAATCCAGACGTATCGCATTATGGCGAGCCGCCGTGCTGTTTCGAAACGCGATGAGTTCACGGAAACGAATTTAATTTGACATCTAGTTCAGTGCAATCGACGTAGCTCATTGACACAGATGCAACGGTTACATAAAGCGTTTTTGTGCGTTAACCATTCGACTTTGTGACTCGGCTGAAAGTATTTTTAAGTCTATCTATACTTGCGGGATCTAAACGGAACTTATGGAATGTAAGAGAGTACCACACTCCTACACTCCTGTGCCTACCTCTTTGGGGATTACAGACGGGAAGTTACTTTTTCTTATCTCTACTTACCAAACTTATTCATATTAATTTGCCATGTGCAATTAAAAAATGATTTGTGAATTGCATGAATTTGTGCGTGTGAAGTACTTATGCGACAAGGAAGGAAACCGAATGGGTTTTTTGCGTCGGTAAATTATTCTATTCTTATTTGACAGCGGCTTTTGAATATGGCTTTTCGTGACACCAATGTTATCAATGAAATGTCACATCGATAATTTCAAATTTAATTGATGAACAATTCGTTTACTCTTGTGTTTAACAGATAATTTTAATTACATTGATAAAAAGAAACAGGCACAAAACAATAAACCAAATGGGGTAATATAGGAAAAACACCGAGTAGTCACACAGTATCACACATGGGTCTCCTGTATTATAGAATTTAAATAGATTTCTTTTATCATAGAAATTTTATTTAATAATATTTCTCATGTCTTGTGTTTTAATTTAAAACTCACGACTCAACACACCAGCTATTGGGTCCTGGAATGTCTAATAAAATCTAGTTTATTTCTAACTATGATTAAATCTTCTAATAATCCTTTTGTCCTTCACTCAATACCCATTGTGACTCTAGTAGCGTTATTGTCATTAATGCGCAATGATTTTCACCGGCCGCCATCATGAAATAAAACCCAAGAGAAACCGCGCACCAGTAAGTACCCACTGCTTGGACATAAATTATGAAACACGTGAAAGTAACGTTGAATTTGAATAATGTTCAGTTGATGCTAATGGTCGTGAATGTCGTGATCATGCAACTCTACTCTCCGCCGTTCCTAAAACAGCTGATCTGTTGTATATTAGTGAACTTGTGGGAGCATACATAGATATGTTTTTGTATGAAAGTGTGCTCTTGTTATATTTAGTTCTGGTTCTATGTTTGTTCACTAATAATGTGTTAATTTGTTTGTTGATGAATGCATTTATATTTGCGATTCACCTTAAATCAATGCCTGGATCTTATCGGAATTCATAATCGGTATCGATATATTTTAACGGTATAGAGATGCTCTGATTATGATGTAGTAGTTTTTTGTTTGTTCGCAGTAGGTAAACTTTGATGAGAACCGATCAATCGCTAAGCCTTATTATAAATGAAAATCGGGTACTCCCCTATAATTCTTTAAATTGCTCTTTTCAATACATAATAGTATACCTGGTGTTTATCACCTTTGTATACGGTCAGTACCGCGTCCCACTTGAAAACCGCTCGATCATTAGTACAGAAGAATTTCATCGCACTCATCGATTTTATTTAAATTGCTTCGGATTGGATAGTTAATAAAATACAAAGTGATATTTTGAAGTACTGGCGCTCAAGGTGTAAGGATGCATTGTAATAATGTGCAGCCATTACAGTCCATTCAATTATCTTGTTCATAATAGTTTTTAAAGGTGGGGACAGGTGCGGCGCGTGCGCACCTATTTGAAGGGTGTGCGCGGGTCTTCGACAACGTCAATAACTTCGTTTGTACGTTCTTTTGTTCTTGTTATTCCATTATTTTAAAGTTTATGTTCAAATTAAAGAAATAGTACATTCATCTTCTACTATTTTTTGTCTCATAAATTCCGTTGTGTTCTCTCCTAAAATAGAAACTCGAAGTTACATCCGTTTTCAAAATGGAATGAGGCTAAAATTTAAACCTACGCGTCTTTGACTGGTTTTGAATATAACGAATAAAGTCTGGTTTAATAATAAAGACTGGATTTGTCGCAATCTGTATCGAGTGAAGGAGTACTTAAGTCTAACAGTTTTTCTGCTACTTTCTTGTCGTTGATACTGTCTAAGTAATTGTTTCATTTAGATCTCATACCACCTGGACCAGTATTCAAATTCTGTTTGTCTAACATAGGCCTGATTTAGATTTTCAGGTTTTCATGGCAGCCTCAACTTTTAACTGTTGTCTGTTTGTTTACTAATTCTTCACATAGAAAAGACTTGATTATTACCATTGTTGTCTCGGACTAATCTAGTATAGTTTGCAAACCAAATGTTTAAATTACGTGCACAACGATGTAATTAAATTGTTGTTCTGTGCCAAAGACAATAACAGTTGTGGCAATTTCAAAGTCTAAACTCATAAAAGAAGTGGGATATTTGAACAGCACTAATACAATATAATAAACAATTATTGATTAATTAATTTCTGTTTTGATTGCCTATAGATTTCTTCTTCTATCCAACATGAATCAAGGATTGGTTCTAATATACTTCATTGTTGTAGGGTTGTAAAAAAGTATTTACCTTGGACAATTCGAATATATATGCGGGAATACATACAACTCAATTGCATGTTTTAGTTATTAAAAATGTACAATAAGTTGGTTGATTCGTTCAATGATTTTTTTTATATTACGACACAAAAGTGTTGAACTAACCAACCGTGTTGGAAGATAACGTATGCGTTGTTCCTTTACCCTACATCAGCCTGAGGCAGTCGGCTGCCACATATGGCGATCGCCACCAGCTGCCCCGCCAGCCGTTACTCCGATCCCGCATTCAAATTCAACGTCTCAACTAAGTCCTGTTTTATTAAATGTCACTCTGGAACGAACCTGTCGTCAGCGCTAACTGTTTCAACCCGCTGCCCGCCTATATAAATTACGACAAAATTGTTTTAGTTGTTTTTCAGTAAATTATTAACTTCTTTTTTCTTATTATTTAAAGATAGTTAAGGACGATGTATGAATAAAAGATATTGGGTGTCCCAATTTGTAGGAAATTTCTCTTAAATTACAGATGTTTTAAGTATATTTTATCGGTGATACTACTAACACAGCTAAAATATACATAATTTCGGCCAATAAGATGATGCCAATACACTGATTATTGACTTCCTGGTGACACGTGTAAGTAGTAATTATATGCGAAAAATAAACTCCAGGCATCATTAAAACGAACACTGAAATTCCGACGCTCATTATTCAGACCAATGAAAATTACGTTGTTAGCATCTCCACATAAAATGATAACATCTCATATTTATCGAATGATTTCTATAAGCCATTTCTCTCTTTAATAATTACAAGCACGTTTAATGTTAGCACGAGCAACACCTTTTCTGTGTAGTTTTTATGTCTTCATTATAGTCGCGTGACAGTAGTACCACGCCCCCGTCCAGTGTGTGTTTCTTTAGCGTCGATTCCACAGCCATTTGGAATTATGGATTTTCTGAGAAATATCTTTGGTTTTTTTTCTCTATCGTCACTATCTTAATTGTTTTTTGAAATCACACATTCGTAATTCAATATACTACGGTTCATATTATATGTTTTAATCTTATTGGTATTCGTTTTAATAACTCGATTCTCGGAATCGTCGTCATGTTTCATTTCTCACATAAACGCAACATGTTGAACATCTATCTATATACAATATGTTTGACAATTGCATTCTCGACGAAATCGAATCGCGTTATATGGGTTTCGTAACAACTTACAGCGGAGAGGACATTCGGAGTACCGGGAGGTCGCGGTGAGGTCGTGAGTGAGTCATCGCAGAACCGGATTCGCATTCAACCAGACTCCGCACCGGCTAGGCCGTTCTTGCGCCGTGTACCGCGTTAGAAATGTTCAGTAATTTTACTTTGCAACACGTATATTCTTATATTTATTCATATATGCGGCGAAACAGATATTTAATATAATATAAAACAGATGCTATGTGAAGTTTCCTTATGAATCATTAGCATTTACTGCGTCAGCAGTGATTAAGGTCTATATAATATGTTGAACAGTTTAAACAATAAAGTCTTGTTCACATTACTGTTCTCTTTTTAGAGCGTTAATTATTTATCGTATGTCATAAAAGTTCAGTTTCAGTCTATATAGAAGGTACAAAGGTGACTTCGTTTATAGAATCCACTGCGGGCATTCTTTCAATTACAATAATAGGACCTCAATACGTATATATCCATACATAATGCTGATGTTTTCTTATCTTCCTCGGATTATTGGATTTATCTATCTGTACAGATAAAAAACATACGATTATTATGAGTATCATTTTATGCCGAATCTTTCTACTTTTGTCCCTTTTGATCTTGTTTTAAATCAATCTTTTATATACGAACTCCAAATGCTAATTGATTTTAAATCTGCTTTAGGATTTGTCTGAGCAAGCATCTATACATGCCGATTCTTAAGGGTTTCCATGTCAAACGTATATTCAAAAAAAATTTCGTTAGATATTATATTCACTGTATTGTTCCAAAACTGAGTGTTCAATATTTATGATTAATTTTTTACCTGCATCATACTCCCGTAGTGTGAGAAAAATAGTTTGTATTGAATGTAATTGGGATAGATAAGAAAAACTTAAACGTACCGCTCGCCGCTCATATTTTGTAGGTTTCGTTGAAATTTAACATCGTGCCATTGCGCCATTTTCTGAGCGTACCTCTCCCAATGATAAGCAAGATAACCACTTGGCCGATTAGATTAACACTGTTTGCATAATGTATGAATTTGCTTTATGACTACTTCTTGAAAACTGTACTGACCCTGAACATTTATCATTTTAAGGAAATGGTCGTAATTATGACTGACTGCCTCGTTGGTTGAGCGGTTGCAAGCGCGACTACCGATCGAGAGATCCTGGATTCAAATCCCGGGTCGGGTGCTATTGGATTTTTCTAATTTAGAATTTCTAGTAGTGACTCGGAGTCTGGA
>DWMF01000791.1:0-13156 GCA_018244815.1 Parelbella polyzona | reverse complement strand
TCGTGCGACAGTGGGCCCGTCTTTGTAACACTTTTCTAAGTACCTAAAAAATGTATCCAAACTAACGTCACAATTGTGTTGACATGGTCTGAAAGGGTTAATGGTAGATAGTAACTGATGGGGGTTTCAGAGTCGCTTGCAGGTATGAAGAGAGCAATGAATGTAAATACACGTTACGTTTGTAAGGATTGAGTTATTTAGCACCTGCTGATCTCTATCTACATCAAAAAGAACGTGGCGTGATGTTATAACAATAATACATGAAGACAATATAATTGAAAGATGACAGAGGAGCACGCGTAGCGCTCCGTATTATAAGCTGTACAAAAATGATGCAACTCTTATAAAACAGTTTTAAGTAATCCATCGTGAACGGATAGAACGATTGGTTGGGAAATATGCAATTTTACGCGCCATTATACAGTTAGTTGTTTTAATTTGATAATTAGTATCATGATTGTTGATGCAATCTCTAAAATTTGTATTTGAATCCTTATCAGCTATTAATTCTAATTTTAAAAATTGCTCAGTTCTAGTGAAACTTCGCGTTATTGTTGAATATTATTTAATTGTCCATTTTGGAACGATAAAAACAATATCATTGGAGTTTTTGTTTGTTATAAATAAAACGTTCTATGTTTTATGTATTTTGCAGTCGCAAGAAAGATTTCACTTTGAGTAATAATAGTGCATTGGCTTCATTATTTTTTGTAGGTAGATATTGGTTAAGTGTTATGATTTATTTTGTGTGTGAGCTATACTTTATATTATAATAAAAGTATTTTCTTTCTATTCACTAGCATGTCGTCTATAGCGATATTATCTCACGCCCGTTTTAGTATTAAGGAGTTGGCAGAGGTGTGTAGTACTCCTACTTTTCAACAGTTACGTTATAAGTCCCGTGGATCAGAAAAAGAGCATGTTGTCCGTAGAAATAAATCAAACGAATGACGAGATTAAAATTTTCATTTTTGCTTTTATATAAAATTATTAGTAACAAAGCTTTTATGTATAATATGAACAATGATAACCTTCAAGACTGACCATGTATTTGTACCTGCATATGTAACACCCGTAATTGTATATAATAGGTATACCTTTTATAGCCACTGAATATTTCAATAAATTATCATAACTACAATTTTATGTCATCATATTTACAAGACTTATGTTTATTACCTTAGACATCAGCATATTGCTGACGTTGTAATAATAATAATTATATTATCATGCTAGCGCACTTATTGGTGTAGGTAGAAAGCAGCGAGTGCCAAGTATCTCCATCCTTAAAGACACGACATGTTTCTATTTCATTCATAATCTTCATACGTGCCTGTTGGTGTCGGATTCTTCTAATTCCCCCAGTAGTCAGCATCTGACTTATTTTCTCACAATACGTGTACAATTAGTACTTAACGAATAATAATACTGTCGCTTATTGGCAGCTCATTCGTTTAAATGACAGTACTATCACCTAAATGGTAGCGTTACTGCCTAGATGGCACCACTACAGCATAGATGGCAGCACTGTCGTTTTCCACAGGGCGTCGCTAACAAATTGAACACGTGATTACATCTAAATCAATCAAATTAGAAAGTACGAATGTACAAATCGATACGCATATCAAGATTAAATCCATTATCGGTCTCCAAATGTAACTTTCGAGTCGATACCTGCCATATAAAGCGTTATTCTGTACATAGTCAACTTTTACTTGACAATGAACTGAAATAGCTCGCCCCGAGCTGCCTGACCTCCGGCGGCTTTGAGAGACGTGGTTGTATAGTTAAGCAAAATTACATATTATTTTAAATTTTGTTTTAACTTGGTGTTACATTTGTGGTAAATATATTGGCAATGTAACACAATCATGCTACACAATATAATGCTTTTAATCTTGCTTTTATAAACAAGAATATTTATTATACTCTTCTTATTAGAATGAAGTTGGTTTTGTTCGCGGTGTATGACAATATGCTCACCAATTATTTTGCTGGAAGTATAACTTAGCAGGTGAAACGTGAGAGTACTACGCCTCTCTGCCTATCCCTTCGGGGAATACAAGCGCGATATCATTTTTTTAAACAATAATATTTTAACAATTTTAATTATATTATTTTAGAAAATATAGTACGTTGGAAGAAGACTTATGCGCTAACCACGCTGCCTCTGTTATAAACGTTTATATACAAATAATTTCCCAAAGAATTAAAATTTTCCCAGTAATACATTTACCGTTAACTAGCTTTTAAACACCGGTAATAAAGTAGCCTTCAATCAATCAGACCACACTATCGGCAATAATAAGATCTGCGCACGCGTCCCCGGCACCGTTACTTCCGTTACAACCGGATGTAAGGCCGAATGTGAGCGGCAAAGGCTACGCGTCTTGAAAGCTTTATTATGCGAGATTGCGTAACTATGCTTATTGCTAATTAGATCACTTGTCAAATGTGTGTTTTATTTTTAATTCATGAGCAATTCTCTAAACTGCCAGTTTATTCGCTAAAATTCTGTCCACGCAATTGTTTGTGAAAATTTTTGTCGCGTGAACCATTAAAATTCTTATCGATATGCAATATTGACAGAAGAATTTAAATAAAATGCAGTATATAAACTAAATTGACGTCAATTAAAAAATATTGTATTATTCCGTAAAAGCTTTTATATATAAACGTATATTTTACAAGAATTTAGGAAACGTCACACATTCTTACAAATGTGCATTAAAAACTCAAGTACAAGTATCGCTTGATTTCTTAATTAATTAGTTAAATTACTCAACGCTCGAGTTTCGTAAGTGAAATTCTGACCGAATCCAAAAGTTATTTTGTAATGGATGTTAATTGAATGGATGCAACGCCAATTAAGAAGTGATTTGTGCGAACATCGGTAACAAGGGCACGTAAGATGATGAAAAAATGAAAGGGCTTTCATTACCACGCGTATAACGAATGTTCCTCTATGTAACATGTATTTACAGTAATATTTTCATTACTCACGTAACATCACGCTTGTAGTGCCTGAAGGGGTACGCAGAGGAGTGTAATGCACTCCCACATTTCACCAGTTACGTTTAAGTCCCATGAAATATATGGTGAGCCTATTGTCATACACCGGGTATAGATTCAGACTTCGAGTCACTACTGGGTATCCTAAATCAGAACAATCCAATACGTGACCCGGTATTTAAACCCAGGACCTTCCCGATCGGCTAATAATATTAAGTAATGCGGTAATATTTTTATTACCTTACGTGTAAGTAACTTGGAATTCCTAATACTAGCTCGGAGTCTGGATCTGGACTCGTTAGTCCATGGTGGTACCGATATGTCCTACCATGGAGTTACTTTAGTTCGGCTGTAAACTATCGATTTGAGCAAAATAACGGATTATTATTATTAGCATTCCCTCACACAATATTAAATTAAATGGTAACATTTATTATTCTTGTAATGACTATAAACAAATAATGAAAGTATAATTGAAATAGTTACATGTAATTAGGATATTAAATTAGCAAGCATCATTAGGATAGTAAATTAGCAAGGAGTTTCATAAGTTTTATTTATTTATTTTATGTACACATAGCATAAACAAAGGAATATATGTACATATTCAAAAACAGTTGTACCTATTCCTTACAAAACTACATAAACACGTTTAGAGAATTAAATACCTATTATATGCTGTATCGGCGAAGAAAATATCGTGATACTCTTTTTAGAATTTTCCAGAATGTGAAGCCTGTTAACTCACACTTAGCATAGCAGACTATGGCCTTAATCCGTCTCATTCTGAGAGGAGACCAGTTCAACAGAGGAATGACAAAAGGATTGAAGGATGATGAAATATAGTCATTTGTCAATCGCAGCACCAGCGGACTGACAATGTGTTAACGGAAATAGAGTTGCATTGTCAGTTTAAAATTATATATTTTATCATTACAATAGATCAACATCATAAAATTTTATAGGTGCAACGTTAATGACTAACTATTTTATTTCACTATATGCCATTTCTATTTTTTATCTGCTCTACGAGTATGTTAACCTTTAATTCGGTGTTTCGAAATCTTCCCATAAGTCTTTAAGATTACTACTGTTAACAACCGGAATTGGTGACACGTCGGAGTGTACTACTACACTTCTCTGACTACCCCTTCGGTGATTACAAGCGTGATGTTATGTGCTGTGTTAACCTACCTGCCTGATATATTAGAAAAATAGATGAATAAAAAAAAGCTTAACATGCTCAGAGCTCTTGAACATATCTTTTATTTTACACCATGTCATTGTTTTCTTATGTACTCTGCGTTAAATGGACCAACAGCGTAAGCCCTAACAGGTTTGGCCTTAATTAAATGTTTTTTTAATTTCAAACCATGGCATTTCTAGTTTTATCCGCTCTGTGTCAAACCTGCCTTGTTTAAATTACCTTGTCGAAACCGAGAGTCGGGTGTGGGCGCCCTGACCGTGAGACGACGCCTGCGGGCATATCATGCAGCAACAACGACCGATACAGTAACGGTCGCTCTAACCAATAAACTATTTGACTCACCGATATTCAACGCGACGTAATGCGACAAAGGGTGGTAAACTTACCTGGAAGAAAATTGATCATATTAGTCAACAATATGACAAATAATAATATAAAGTTTTCAAATTATAATTTTCATGTAGGTAATAATTTTAAATCTGATTAGTTTTCCTAAACAGCTACGTCTGGAATTCCATGTGATGAAGAAAGATCGAGTGAATGAATGTGTAAATGGTGGAATATTTTTAAGTGATCAATCTCCTAAATATTACTCATTCGTTTGGATGTTAGATGTAAAGTTTTTTGTTTGACACGTACGTTAGTTTTTATAAATGTGGTATAAAGATGATACTTGGAAATAGTGAAATTTTATTAAGTGTACATAGCCAAGCGATGACTCCGTGATTTCTAACAAGCACGCCCGGCATTATGCGCAAAATCTTCTCATGGGAGCTCTATGTCCAGCGGTGATCTACATTGTCGCACGTTATTTTAATTGCATTACAACTCGTGTCCTTTTAAATAATTTACAGCATTGGTAGCATTAATGTAAAGGTGCATCCAAATACGTTTATGTACCTACATATCTTCAAGTATATTATACTCTAGCTGTGCCCCGCGGTTTTGCCCCCGTCAATTTGAGCAAAAAACCTACTAAACTGTAATCTATTAATATAAGACTATTACTTTGGATTACTACTTAGTAACCTTAAAAGATAGACAATTGCAGTCGCGGACTTTTTTTTAAGATCTTTAGAGGGGGAACAATTCTGTCACACATGATTTTAACGTAACTTTAACCGTTTACGCAGCGCACCCAACGGATGCTCTCAAAAAGAGTATTTTTTCTGTTTCTGCAGCATTTTTCATTGACACTTCGCTCCTATTGCTCGCAGTGTAATGGTATATAGGTATGTATGCTTATAGCTTTCCTCGATATGACCATCCAACACGAAAGGAATTTTCCAATTCGTACTATAACTTCCTGAGATTAGCGCATTCAACCAAACAGAAACAAAAAAACTTAACATCATCCCTGTAATCCCCGAAGGGGTAGACAGATAAGAGTAGTACACTCCCACGTTTCACCAGTTACTAACATATATTATACAAACAGTCAAACAAATAAACAATCAAACTCCTCAGTTTTATAATATCAGTATAGATTCTAGTACGTAATGACTGGTTATATAAAAAACGTAATTCTGAACGAGTGTGCGAACACAAGTGATGAAGTGGTTATATTTAAATAAGAAGCGCTAATTAAAAACCCGTCTTAATATTTATGTACGAGGAAATCCCAGTACATATCAGCAAACGGTTAAAACCCCTAGACACGGTTACGTCGCGACATATAATAATAAAAGAGAAATAATTATTGTCATATTCATAATGTAATATGTATTAATACGGTTTTTTTTACGTATTCTCGAATCGAGGCAGGTATCCATTGTCTATGATTTGCCTGATATAACATAATCTAAACAGTTTCGTATATTGTTTACTCGTAACGTACGCTTGTATAGTAAATAAGCGCACTTAGTCTAAAAGTTGTCCTATATATTTACAAGAATATCAACGCGTTTATCACGAAGAACGTTAGTATCACTTGGAGTTTCAGTAATTTATATTTCTCGAAAATTAGCTTCAATCGGCTTATCAGTTAGATTTAGGGAATGTAATAATGAAAAAATCTAAAAATAGTAAAAAGTGGCAAGGGAAATACAAAAATATTTACGGACACAGATTTTTTTTAACTAAGTACGTTAGCAATGAAAATTCAATTTAAATTTTGCCAATAAAAAAAGATTTCCTCAATTAAATCCTCAAAAGGGAAAATTAGATTGGTCTGGTAATCCACAATTATTTTACCCGGTATTACTCAACGCGGAACACAACACACAAAATCACGCAAGATCAAGGTGATACACAGATTAGTATTGCAAAATTTCCCTATGTATCATGCATAATGTATGGAAAAACGTGGCAATATTTTCCTGTTTTTTTTGTCTTAGTCACAATGCGGCTTGAAGGTTTCAAGGTGTCCTTCAACAATATAGCAATTATTATTAAATTAATTTAAGATTAATAATAAATTACGCTTAATTTAAATCCTTTATGGTCAGATACTGGCACTTTTTCGTACAATCACAAAAGTATTTTAAAGTTTACAAAAACAATGAAGCATATTAAAGAAGTTTTAACCTGGTTTTAAACCTGGCCAGTTAACTGCACTAGGTTAATGATATTAGTTTTTAAAACTAAATCTAACTAACAAATAGGTACTAAGCGTAGATGACAGTTGAATAATAATAAAAGACCAAATTTCTTTAAGCTGAAAATAAATTAAATATCTGATTTAAAACAAAATATTTCCAATTAAAATGCAACGAGCTGATTAAAATTTTTCTATGATCTATACCTATTATTGCTATTATTATTGTACAATATGTTATATACCTATATTTATATTTGAATTAATTAATCGTGTACCGGCTTAACTCGTGTACGTTTTTCGGGATAGCCCGACTAGTTTCGGACCTACACGAGGTCCTTTTTCATACGCTCCTGCCGATAGCAGCGCGGTCGCGGCGAGGTCGGATATTTGAATTATACAATTCATATATCTGTACATTTACTTAGACGTACTAAAGAACATGACCGTTTCACTTTTACCCCAATATTTACGTATTAACATACTCGCCCTAACACGACAATTTGAGCGCCGAATTACTAGTTATGTTTACATATGACACGTGAAAGTGAAGTGAGTATTACATCACCGTTGACGAGTGGAGAGGTAAAGATCGATAGACAAACCAAATGTTATACAACCTGTATACATTAAAAGTCAATAAAACCTTGGGTCTCTATTTCAGTCTCGATTCATCACATAATTTCACACCTGCATATCCCCGAATGAGTGGGCACAGGGCAGACTGTAGTTCTCACATGTTTCATCTACATATTACAAATAAGTACCATACAATAGGGCGTGAACCTATTTTTTTTTAATTTTAGTACACCTTTGATAATAAATCTTGTATTATTAAGGGAATAATTATTAACACATTATTTTCCTTACATAAAATATCTCTACATTTATAGAGAACATTTTAATTCATACTCTACATGATACAAAATTGTCGCTTCACGCTCCCAGCTTTCAGCGGAAAACTGATGCGAACGTGTAAAACAATAAAGCGACTAGTGGCCGCGGCACTTTCGATCGTGATAGCGATGTAGAGTCGTATCAGTGAACGGATCTTGCGACACGCCATCCTCTCCTTTGTCTTCACTGGCTGATCCATCTGACGGATTGGAGATTAAAGTTTCTATCAAAGTTAGGTGATATTAAGTGATTTTCGCTGACAATAGCTGTGTTGTTACAAATTTCATCTGAGTATTGATAGAGCTTAAATCGTCTTTATGCATTCAAGCTAATGGATTATTTATTAAATGTACCGGAATTTTTTTTTTATTGTTTATATTTCATATATTTTTAGCTCTTATTTTTAATATACTTTTATTTTTTATTTAATATTTTTATTAATAGTTTAGTTACATCTAAAGTTACATATAGTAGATAATGTTTTATATGAGGCTAGAACCATTATCATGCTGAGATTCCCATTTTAAATTATTTGCTTACCTAGTTAAAAACTAATACATTTTATTTAAAGCGATTCAAACGGAAAAATTTATGACACCATATCTATTAGTTTATAAATATTATCTTAACACCGCAGCGAAAGATATGAGTAGTAAAAGTGAGCAGCAAGTGCTAATTGATGTGTTTTCGCTTTCGCTCAACGTGAATGAGTGATAGAGCGAAAGATCTGTTAAAATTTTAAATCGTTCCAATATTGGATTATTATTATTATTATACATCAATAAGCTGAAGATTGAGTTCAGTCGAGTGCTGTTGGACAGGCTTGTATCCAGCGGTAAACCAGAATAGGCTGATGATGACAAACAAAACATGAAACGCGGGAGTCCTACGCTTCTCTTTAAACCTGTCCTCTCTTCTAGATGCTGTGATATTTTCTCCAAGAAATGTATCCGAACTCTTACGCTTATTTATTAGAGTTTATCACATTAATACCTATTACGTCAAGTAAATTGGCCGTTGGATATTATAGCTGACCGTTATATAAGTAATACGTGTAATATTCCATAGTAGATTTATTATACCTGGCAACATTACAATTACGCTATCAGTTGGGTGCGTAGTTGAAATTTTAAAACCGATTTACATGGATTTAGATAGTATTGTCATATATTTTGATTTTGGATCTATTTATTAGGGTATTTGTAGATGTGGTTATAGAAACAAGGGAGGTATATGTGTAGATGAAATAGTCTAGAATGAAAAAAGGTATTTTTAGTTTACTTCATTTGTCATGTTTAATTATTATTTATTATTCTGTAGTTGTTATGTAAACTGTAGGATTTTTTACTTTAGACACAATTTTGTTTATAGTTTAAACATTGCCACATTAAATTCGATGGTGAGTCAAAAATTTCACGGATGGATCGTGGTAGCATGCTATACACCTCTGTCGACCCCATCAGGTAATACAGACGTGAATACAAAAATCTTCTAAAGTGGCAGTAAATAAAATCGATTCAGAAAATAATATTTTTACTTGTTGTATCTGTTATGAAACAAAGATAATTTCTAAAAACAAAAAAACATGAATAGAATTTCGTTACAAACATATTGCTCTAAAAAGCTTTGAATCTTAAGCAACATTCATCAATTCTATCCGCCAATTCAACCCAGACCGTTTTCGCAATGCAATTTCACCCACTTTACGGTTTGCTTACCAAGAGTTTTCTCAACCTCCACATATCTACAACAAGTATACACTATCCCAAATCATAACTTGGACAAGTAAATTTCTTTATGCCATTACCAAAGCTCTCGATCACCAAATCACAAAAGATCTCAAAGATATCAATTATAATAATAATAATCGACCCATTTGTCACCCCACTGGTGGAATATGGTTTTTTCAATTCATCCCGTCTCTTCTTCCTTCTCCTAAGTATCAACTATTAAAATCTGCTTTACACGACTCCAACTTTAATATCAATCAATAATAGTTCGCGTAGAACCGAACGAAAATTTTCCACTACCATACAAACATTGAGCTGTTGAATTTGACATTTGAAGATCACTTAATCTTATTTACTTCATAAGTATATAAGCAATCACTAACGTACATAAGTACACGTATATAAGTGATCATTCGAGGCGGTATTCGGGTTTCGACATCGCTCGCCTGTCGCACTGAGAGCTGTTAAACTATAAATCAGTTACTATGAGAATGTTTTGTCAAATTTAGTTTTGTATCCAAGGAAATGAATTGAAGGTTCATCTACATTTAGGTCATTCAGCATGAAACATAACTTCTGGTCATGAAAATGCTTACTCAAATTACCTGACTAATTCCAAATTTGTGAATTTTCTTGGCTAGGCGAAACATCTGACGTATTAACTGTCATGTTGTTCAGCACCAGCCTGGCTAGTGCACAGCAGTTGTGTTTTAATTTTTATACTCTACTAGCTTTATTCCCCCGATTTTGCTGTCGCCGATATTGTGTTTACAACACATTCTAATATAACATATTTTTAAAAGCTCACGAGCTTTTTTACTTTGATCGATCAGCCAGTAATTTCTTCTTTGATTTATCTAGAGTACCGTTTCTCGTTAGCAGCTAGTAGTGAAACAGGCGTTTAAAGGGTATAAGTGAGTATATAGGATCATCACGAGTCCACGGCACGACCCGGTGTGTTGTTTGCGATTTCACTAAGAAAACTCAGTTTACATAAACGCACACGTAGCGCCACTTACACAAGATAGCGAAACGCTAAAGAGTGTTCCACGAGTTACACTACGTCATCGTTGCAAAAATATGTGAAAACACCCTTAATATTTTTCAAGTGAATATTACATGAACATTTTACATAGATACCGGGGTACAGTACAGTGTACAAAATCTTCGAAGAGGCACCTATACACACATTCACGGGCATACGCAAGCACATACACAAGCACATACACACTAAAATCCTCGAATGCACACACACGCGTATACAGCCATACATGTATAAATACACACTCACACACACACACACAAATAGGCAAACATGGATAATTATGTATATGACATATTTTTTGCCCTCCATAATTTATGAATCATATTTAAGCGCGTAAATAGTTAGTTTTAATAGATATTGTTAATGTTTTATAATATATGTACATAGAGACCTATTAATTCAGTATCATCAATATTTATACATATATGTAGAATGTAACAAACACAGGCAAACATAATAAATAAATAAAACATTCTTCATTGATCTGATTGATTAGGTACTGATAAAAAAAATTAAGGTAGCTTTTGGTAACTGATGGTAATCTTTTTTCTTGTACCATTATAATTGTTTTGAGATCTGCGTGATGACGTCACAGCGGCGTGATTGTATCGTGCAGAAAAAGCTGTTATTAAAATTTTAAGTGTTACCAGCAGTATAATTCTATTTATATTGAGAAAAGACGATATTTATATAATATACATAATATATAGTTATAGTCTTTTCATGCATTAAATATATATGCAGGTATCATTATGGGAACGGGTTTTAAAGCAGTTTATTTATTTATAAGATTTTTTTTTTTATAATTTAATTTTCATTCCAAGAATTTCATTCAAATTACACAGAACTATATCTAACTAGACTAACTAAATTTTAAATTGCCTTATGTCTATGAAACATCATTATATAATGATTTAATGGTAGATTGAGAGTAAATAACGAAAAACATTTAATTTAATATAGTTTTAACTGAAATTGTAGACTACTTTCATTTGACTGTTTCGTTGCTTTAGTTGCTTCAGATCTCTTGCTCAGCAGTCGCGCTTACTTGCAAGCTTCTTGGATTTGATTGTCGTGTCAGGCAAATAATTGAGATTTTTTTTAAACGCCTTACATTGGAATATATAATATACCTCGTGAAAATTGGGAGTACCACGCTATTCTGCTTACCCCTTCCGTGAAACTCAGACTTGACGTTATGCTTTTTATTTATAAATCTACTTAAGCCGTGATAAATTTAAATACACAAGGATTACCTTGTTTAGCGACCACTCTACCTAACGCTTGTTTACACGTGTTATTCTACGTGACATGTTTACGTAAAAACTTTGAGGATATCGAAGGTCACAAAAGGATTAGTAATACAATATAACTTTAAGAACATTCTGGATTATTAGAATATACCAAACAAACGGGATACAACTATTTAAGAACGAAGAAAAAATGTTTTTACTTGAATTTATAAAAATAATTAGAATTGATAAAAATTGTTTGGTATTTTCAATTGAAACATTTTTAAATTTAAAATTTCAGTTTTTTTATTTTATTTTGTAGTTGTCATTGATAGCGAAACAGTTAGCTAGCATCGTTGTCTGCCATTGATAAGGAGAGCTTAGCTTGTTATTTCGATTTTAAAGATGATGGAGGAGAGACACGGCGATGTATAAATAGACAAGTAATACGGTAACCATATACAAATATATGTTAAAACTGTTATCATTGTCGCTGTCAAAACGTTTTATTATCTTGGTTAGCTATCAACCTGTCATCGATAAAGCTGAGCGGTGTCGTTGGCCGTGTCTCGGAGACAGCTGGTCAGACGGCAGCGGCGTCGAAAGCAGTTCTTCCGTATAAGGACTGGCGGTGCACCGCGACTTTCTGATGTCCTGGTATCCGCGCGTTTATTAGACGTTCTGGCACTTTGAAATTTAGATTTAGTTATATAAGAAAATTTCCAGTTCGACCGCGCTTGATTTGAAAGAAATTTTTTACGTAGATACTCGTACATGTATAAAGTTAAACGTGTATTTGATTGTATAGGCCGTGGCAGCCATGTTTTTTTCTAATACTGTCCGTTGCATTGAATTCATCAGTGTCTTTAAAAAATGTTGTTTCATATAACGATATATTTGGATAGCGTATTGATAATAAATGAAAATAATATTACTTTATTAGTAAGTTTATAAAAATATGTTCTAATAAATATTCTTCTTAACGACCCAATAATAAAATACATTATATAAATTTGTAAAGGTAAAAGTTTTCACTTCTGACGTGTTGTTCTACGACTGGTAGTTTTTTTTTTAAAGAGGCATTCTGCTAGTACTTTTTAGCGTGGCTATTGTTAGAAATACGAAATATCGCATGAAATAGATCAAATAAATTGATAGCTTTTAATGCAATCAAAATTTATAACAATTACATGCAAATTTTGTAAACACCGCCTTTTATCTTTAATTTTGGCTATGCTGTTTTTAGAAAGCAACGAGTGAAACGATTTTCGTTATGTGATGAGTATTGAAGCAAAATAATTGTACAGGTAATCATCTGCTGCAAGAAAAACTATCGGATAAAAGAAGTGACTATACATTTAACGTTACGGGAGGTCGGGTATGGTTGTCACATAACTTATATTTCAGGCGTTCACAGATTCAAGGGTTCAGGGGTTCAGGAGGAAAGATTGAGTACACGACACGTCCCTTTGCGAATCCCAAAGTTGCGTCGCTCAT
>DWMF01000790.1:0-13156 GCA_018244815.1 Parelbella polyzona | reverse complement strand
TCCTACGGTTAGAAAGAGAGAAACGATCGCGATAGCCCGATCTATCTCTTCCTATCACTACTGACGCATGCGCAGCAAAAGAACAGCTTGTTTCTCAAATAACACACACGCTATCTGTGCATGCGCGAGTAGAAAGAGACAGATAGGTAGCCATATTTGCTTTCTCGGACATTTTAGGCTGACTACTCTACTCCTACTCTATATATATGTATGTATAATATCTCTATGCATGCATCTGTGCTATCACAATGGCATAATGTTCTTTTTTAATGTAACTTTGGGAATATAAATGTGTTTGTCATAATTTATTAACATTATTAATAAAATAACAACAGCTACAATGAAGAACAAAATATTCATATATAAATTAAGGTTCAAGTTGTATATTATGTACTTAATTTTCTGTTAGTTCTCCAATAATGTCCAATTGTTTTTGTTTCAAATACAAGCGTCGCTCCTGCTGACAATTGCAACTTCTTATAAAACCCTGAAACACCTAGAAACCTCTAGAAACTTCTAAAAATCTCTCGACACGTCTAGAAACGAGATGTGCCTACATCACTCCTCATTGAACACAAGTTAAATATTATAACGATAGATGTTTATGAGTCTCTATGTGCTGTTATTCAATGTAGTCGGTGTCGTTGAAAGGTTTTAATATGAATCGTGCTATGAAAATATTGTGATATATCTAAATTCGATGTTTGTACCTACTAGAGTGTCTAACCATTACCTGTTCTTACTTTGTATTTAGTAGTAATAAAAAAAAAACAGTATTTTAGTAGTGAATTTTCTGGCTGTATTCTACGTATGAATGATGTGCGGCTTATCGGTGGATCTCATTATGGAATGTTTTACATGAAACAGGTAGGTCATTGGTTACATAACGCTTGCTAAGTTCCAATCTCTTGTAGGCGAAAAATAACCTTGTTAAATGTTAGATCCGAGCGGTAGATAAATTTTTCTCAAGTTACTCGTTCTTATTGTAATACATTCGGCGTGTGATCGTGTCGGCCATTTTAAAAGAGTCGTTTTTCTTTTATTAAATAATATATTGAATGGTGAATATAGTTTGATAGTTTCTTAGATGACTGTAAAGTACAATTTGACGTGATTGTTAAAAATGGATGTTATATCAGAACTATATCTGTCCATATATGTTTGTATTAGAACATTGATTTCATTGTGTTGTTATATTCTCTTTAAATTACCCTTTTCGCCACCAATGCCTTATTTTAATGGCCAAGTTTTTCCGACTAACGTGTCTGGACCTCACTTTTATACTTAATCTAACCTCATATGTATGTGTAAATGAATTGAACAGTTCGTCAACATTTAATTCAGAGATAGAATTTATGATAAATATGATATTTAATATATACAAAGTTTTAAGAATAGTTTAATATACTTATTGAATTTGTTTTAATATTTTGGTACATAATATTTCGGACTTTTATTAGGAGTAAGGTTATATTTTACAAATTGTTGAATTTTGTGATCCCAAAATTAAAACGAATTCAATAGAACACAAAAAATTTTGTGAGTCGGAATAAATTGTTTTCCCGGTTATTTGGGAAATATTGTATTTGGTAACACTAGTGTTTCCATTATTTCGACGCCTCGCTCTTGTTCCGCGTTCCATTGATTGATCATCAACGTCTTTGTCTATGGCTCGCAAAATTTATTTTTGTATTAGAACAAGGCAACCATATCCACAGATCGTCGACGTCCAGTGGACCGCGGAGCGTGTGTTGTGTGTTTAAAAAGGTGCTATTGGCGTTCAATGCTTAAGATTTTACCGGGTCTTGTTATACATAACGTCCATTATAATTGCTCTATTGTAGGCTTTTAATGACAATTTGTAATGAGCTCTGTAGAAATTGTAGGGTGACGATGAGTTAAGAGTCGAATAATCATAGAAAAATTATGGAGATTAAGTCGCACATTAAATTAAAAGTATTCTTAAGATTATCCGCTCTTTTGGTGTCATGCCCGTGTCGAAACTTTGTCGAACACAAATGACAATGAAATTTGACAAAATTTTTCATGTAGTCTTAGTTATACCTAATACATCATCATGTTATATTCCCCGAAGATAAAGAAAGCGTTACATTTTACAAGGTTCGAAGAAATTATATCAATGTAATTTTGTGAAAAGTTGCTAACTCAGTATTGTTGTACTCTAGCATGTAGCAAAAAATAAAATAACGATGATTTGTAAAGATTAAAAAATGGCACATCTTTCTAGTTAGTTTACAAAAACGCCAGAAATATAGAGGGACCTTTGAATGGGATTGTTGTGGGTCCATGTTACAGTTTAGTTTTATAAAAAAAACTTCTGATACAGAGATTCTGCGTAGTTAAGTTGTTGTTAACTTTGCTAATCATTTGAAAGATGACTATATTTTTAGATGTACATAAATCTTAAAAATGATTGCCAGTTAGCTTTATAATTAATTAACATAAATTCTTGTTAATGTGTTCTATTGAAAATGTTATTGAGATATTTAAAGATCTATTATAATATGACAATAAGCTGCGTTGCTCTGCACTTCAACGAAAGGTTATAAAAGCGTATGGAAAACTACCGTCGTGTTAGTAGTTAATATCACAGACACGTTTATGGTTTTTTTTTGCAAATTTCAAATGCAAATTATGATATTTCCATTTGCAATTTTCCCATAATGCTATTTTATTTGTAGAGAAGAAAATATTGACACGCGAATTTCAAAATCGAAGAAAAGGTTATGCACATGATCTATATAGGTTTAAGACTTTTTAAAGAAACTTACCTGGATAGTTCAAGAATGAGACAACGGTCCCCGGGGTTAAAATCTGTAGTAAACCGTATACATCGAAAGAAAGTTCGAGAACGAAAAGAAAAATTGAGTTTTTTTAGAATCGTGCAATGCTTTTCGTGATATCGAATTTAAAACCTTTTTCTTATGTATTTTTGTGGGGTTTTTAATTCGAAATTACTGTCCTCAATGTATGTGCATGTTATTTTTTGTAAAAAAGTGAGGTCTTGCTTGTTCGATGTGTGGTTTTTAATTCTCAACACTGATGTACGTACAGTGCCTGACCTGACAATGAGCAATGTGAACACAGAATAAATAAAGAGAATATTAATATATTGTAAATAAAATGTGGAAAGTAACTAAACTTGCCTTTTATTCAATAGATAATACCTATATGTTTTTTAACCTTGTAGACGTCCTTTAAGGAGAGATAGATAACAGGAGTAAGAAATTACAGGAAACTTATTTTCGCAGAAGTGTAATAGGCAAATTTCGGTGACTATAATTGGGTGCGAGACTATTTCCATAAGTATTTACAAATAGGTACATGTTCGGTTTGTATCACTTTCTTTTTTATAGTTATTAGTCAATTTTTAAATCAAATTGTTATGCGAGTTCAAAAATTGCATTTTTTTTTCTAAAGCTGTTTTTCTGTCACCTTCAAAGTTTTCTGTCGCCTTTAAATTAGAGTACACGATATTACGTGGTTACTACTACGTGGAAAATAAAGAAAGAAATTAACACTAACTTGTTAATTTAAAAAAATTCTCCTTCCGAAATTGCCAGAGGTCTGATGATCGTACATCATTATATACAAATCATCTACAAACACATCTAACGCAGTGTTATCTACAAGTGTGAATAGACTACAGCAATGTATTTCCGCGTCATAACGGTTCGGATGGTTCAGTTCGGTGTACACACTAGAGTGTGTCAAGTAGATTCCGTAATGTCGCAAGTGTCGCGCCGCGGTCTCGCTCGCCACAATGCGCGGAAGTGCCGGTGCCTCGAACACCCTTCCGCCATTGCTGGACACAGTTTAATTAGATCAGTATGTCAATAGTGAAGGGATTGTTCACATCGCACAATGAAACACGATAAGCGACGTGTTCGTTTTTTAACTTTTAAATACTTTGTTTTCTTCCAATAAGTTATCAACTAATATTATTTACACGATAAAATATATAACACTAGTACCATTCTTTGTCCACCAAAAATGTAACTTTGTAACTTCAAACTTTGGACACCTAGAAAATCAGGCTTGGGAGAAGTAAATAGCTTATATTTATTCATGTATGGTTGGTATAGGACCTTCTAGGTTTGGTTACACGCAGGTATAGTTAAGTAACTAGTTTGATAATTATTATTACGTCAACCACATCCGCTGTAAAATACCAACTTTGCCTTTAGAAGCTTATGTTCGACTCATAGGTAGGTACGTTATGTGTGATATTCAATATGCATGGACATATACTATTCAACATAAGTACATACATGTTTGGTAAATAACAATTAATTATAGCTTGCAATGAATTACAAGCTTAGTTTACAATGTGTATAAGATTTTAGTGTTGATACAAAAATGTGAACTCAATGTTATCAGTAGATACCATCTTACGTAAGAAATTAATTAACCGTTCTTTATTTTTACTACAAGTTCCCAAGTTTTCTGTTTAAGTGAGGATATGCACTTCTAATCCAATATGGCCAGATGTGTCTGTCACCTGCGGGATGCAACAAATTGTTTAGCGTTCATTTTGGGTATATCAGCCAACAGGTTCGATAACCAGTAGATAGTTACTAAATCGATTGCTGTAATTACCTATATCGCTCAGAACAGATGTTCCAGATATCGGCGTAATTTTGAAATAGGTGCTATAACCATCTATAAGTAGGTGAAATATCCTAATACCTATCTTAACATTATTCAAAAGAATAAAAACGAAGAAGTACGTAAACAGACTTACCAAAAAACATATCCGTAATCAAAGAATGTTATTAGTTCTAATCAAATAAAGCTTATTTATTCCAGAAGTAATTTATTACGCAGATGAATGTATGATTCAATTCCTGTTTGGAAAGTGATATTATAAAATTAATTTGTTTCTTTTCCCACCAGTTCTTCCGATAATTGAATGATTTCATTTATTACGACGGAAGCAAACAACACACGTATGTAGATAAATATTATGTAAAGTTTCATAACGATGAGTTTATCGGATTCTTAATTATATCGAATAGAGAAGTTGTTTTGCGTTGGCCGGTAGCGGATCGTCGGAATGGTGTCATCGCATTACGTGAAGTGAAGGGTTGCCGAAGCTGGCCCATTATCGTTTCATTCATTGTCAGTTATTCAAAGTTCAAGGTAATATAACATAACAGAAGTTTGTAAGATGAGTTCAGATATGTGAATTAAAATATGTAATAGCTCAAAGTTCTTTGTTTCAGTTTGTACGTAAATCCAGTGCTGCAACCTAAAGGTGGTCAATTGTATTTTTTTAAATTAAAATTTTAGTATGTTTAAATCGTTATTAAATATTTTAGAAATTTAAATTATTTGTATATTACCATGCTGTGTACATGACTGTCGAACTTCTTATAGTTGAGAAAATAGCTATATACCTACCTATAAGTAAACAAAATTGTGGTACACAGAACGCAAAATGCGGCATTGTATTTATAACAAGATTGGTTCAGTAGTGGGCGAAATTCGATAACGCGGCGATTGTTTAGTAGGTAATATTTATCTAATATAAAAAATCCATTGAAAACTTAGCTAACAATGCCTTACACAATCCGTTCAAAAGACCTCAAGATATAAAAATACTTCTATGTTAAAGTATATGATAACATTTCGTCACCTGAATGCCTGAGAACGTACGCGCGATTAAAATAATTATTTAGATCGTGAAAGGACGTACCGAGGATGTCGGCTAGTCACATAATCTTGCGGCAACTCAAGCGTTTACACAAACGTTAAGTAGAATCTTTTAATGTAAAATCGAAACGACTTCAATTTACAAGTATTTGCACAAGTAGGTTATACACTTATATATTATGTAGGTGTATAACTTTTTCAAATATATCAACAGGTTAATGACCAAGATTCTACCATTTACATTTAGAATGGCCGCAAGTTCATGTAACTATGTCTGTAGGAATATTACCTGTAAATGATTTTTGATTAAGATTATTTGCATACCTTTAGCAGGTAGGTAGGCAAATAGAATATACCTAATTAGATAGTTAGGTACAAGTCCTTGTGTATCTACTTTAAGAATCTAGGATGTTTCAAAAACTGTATTTAATTTTATACATTGCCTGACCTCCATGTAACTCCGGCCTTGGTGTCACCGTAATGACACTTGTTTCAGATCGCAAGTGAAGTGAAATTAAGAGACACTGAAGAAATTCTTCAATGGATACTTATGCATAAAAAATGTATCTGATGTTTCTTAACTAGGACACAATTTCACGTGGATTTGTTTGTTGTGAATAGAAGAAGTCGATAAATATTGGAGGTATTAGGAAGAAGGATTAGGCATCACGCCCTTATAACTATCCGCAAAGAACATAGTGTAATATCTATTTGTATATACATTAGCAGTATCCGATGGAAAATCTAATTTTTTGTACTTTAATGTAATATTTGTATTTTGAAAACATAAAATATCGATGTGTATAGTAATTTACTTATTAAAAAACTTGAATTGCTATGAAACTGAAATGAAATATTACTCTTTTTAAAACACGTCTAAATCGGTAGTTTGATTTTATGGACACTAAAAAATTACTGATAGACACAGAAAATTGTCGTAATTCTTTAATTATATATATATAACTAAAATCATTTTTGATATCAATTGTTTTTATTAGTATTTGCAATATTGCCATTGCCGGATGCGAAGGGTGTCTAGGGGTAGAAGTGTGGGCGGAGCAAGAAGCGGTGCTCTAAGATCCCCAACCCGCCTGCTTAGTATGGCGATTATGAGCCATACCGCTCAGTGGAGGCCTTTGTGGAGGAATGAACTTTTTGAATGATGTTTTGCAATATATTTACTTACTAATTTGCAGATTAATTTCATGTACAATATTATTATTAAACGGTATCTTGCTCTATGTTTATTTGTAACAGGATGTTACTGTAGAATCATTCATAAAATGCGATTGATCTTTAAAATACCGTCACATGGCATCAGTTGATTAATGTCGATGGTATTAACTTAGCGTACACCTACTGCCTACACAGTTCATTTAAATGTCAAACTCGCTGCATCCGGATTTTTCTATGCTTACGAAGTAGGTCTGTGAACGCAAAGCCGTTTTTAACGTTTGATTCCAAGTACAAAGTAATATTTCGTCATGTTTAAGGATCGTTCGTGAACATCAAAGTCTCATTAAATCGCGCGGCGACGACCCGCGCGGCTGCTACACGAGCTTTGGTATTTAAAGGTATTTGAATTATCCTTTGAAATGACACAGGTCGTAAGCCAAGCAGGCACACATGTCACTAAGCAGGTATTATTTTGTACAAACTCTTGCCATCCACTGAGATACAATTGGCACAAAATGTTTCATATTTACATAAGTATACGCATATTTTTTTGTATTTACTATACAACCTTTGAGATGAATAAATAAATTATAAATACCTACATGCAATTAAAATAAGCAGTGCTGGCCTAGTGGTTTAGAAATAAGTCTCTCACTCCGGCGGCCCTGGGTTCATTTCCATTTGCGTGCATCTCTTAACAAAAATGTGCATTTTAAAATATCACTTGCAAACGGAGAAGGAAAATCTTGCGGAAACTTGTACACGCTACAGTTTATAAAAAAATCCTCTCAGGCGTGTAAAGTCTGCCAACCGGCATTTAAGCAGCGTGGCAGAGTATGGCCGTAACCCACTCAACGTGAGAAGAGACCCGTATTAACAGTGGAATGTTTAAAGGTTGGAACTGACGGATGGTTATGCAATTAATAAAATACTAACACACCTTGGTCAATCATGTTATAGATAATCTATTTAATTCCTACTATTAATAGATCCCAATCCACGAACAGCATTGGAAGAACCAAGGCGAATTGAGTATGTTTATTACATATGATTATGTTATATTTATAAATAAATATAAACGAAAAAAAAATCAATATGCCTAGCGTAGCAAATGTTCATGCCAAGTTCTATCTCGCTAACAAATCAGACAAATGATATTATCAATAGGTGTCAAAGTGCAGCGGTGAAAGCCGAAAGCAATTCTATTGTGGAGAGTGATCTGCGATCGACGGTAACTCACCGTATCATTTTAATTTCATTGTTCTTGCCGACATCGAAACTTCAGAAGATCGCCATTTGATAGTACGAATAGAAACCTGTTGAGTGATGTTTAGGTAAGAGCATCTGTTAGAGATTCGGTACAACACTTTTACTTTAGGATAGTATGTTTTATGGAGTTAGCTTAAATTATGTATATAACATATTAGATACCTTATCAATGTGTATATTGTAGAAGGTTTGGTACCGTGTGCAGACGGTACAGAATTTCCATATAACGTAGACAATTAAAGTAGGTACTACTAAGTTACTATATAATTCCTAGTAAGATTTAGATTCGTGTCAAATACTTGGATACTAATGGTAGTTTGTAACAAACCTTTACAATGATAATATATTGAACAATGATAAACACCATGTACATTTTCAATACACAGTCAGTACGTAAGGCGAGTAATGCCATATCATTAGCAAATGTACAACTTCTTTCTGTTATTGCAAAAGAGATAAGTACAAATGTTTAAAAATTCCAATGAGAGCAGCTAGTCTCGGTAACCTATATTGATGAGTACGACAACGTAAGTTACAAATTAACTTCAAGATTATCTATTAGCACCAGCGAGCCGATGATTTTGCAAGCTGGTGACGAAAGAACGCTGTGGTCGCGAGCGTCTCGTCACGTGTGCACGAGTTCACGATACGTTCGTGCCGCGCATCTTTACAACCGCTCTGATGCAAGTACCTTGTCTGAAGGAGTAAGTACTATCTACGCTGTCTATTCGTGGTTGAAAAAATTTTCTCGCACGGTGCTTTCTGCCTACCCCGGAAAGAACGTCACGTGATAGTATGATAACAAATCCTAAGTATATTTTTAATTGTCATTTCAAAAGTAATACAGTAATGCCAGTGATCTGTGTACCAATCAGCGGCGTTCATTCATTTGAGCTGTTATATCGTGCTTGATAAAGACACTCAAACTGCCTTATTCAAATAGTTCGTAATTTAATTATAAGAAGGTCATTCACGTGTTGTTGTGTAGAAAACTGTCGGTCAATCAAATCTAAACGCAAAGTGGATGTAGATAACGTATTGATACCTTTTTGTGCAGGTACAAAAATAACTCATTATTGAGCAATTTTAACATCAAACTTTAAAACAAAATGTTTCGTAAGTAGTTGCCATACTCAACAATTCAACATCACGTCTGTATATGCCAAAGGGAGGCAGAGGAGCGTAGTACACTTCTACGATTCACCAGTAATCTCATACATCCCACCGTGAAATAGGTGGAGATTTTATATTGATCGATTTGAATTTTGTTAGATGGTTGCTTGCTTCAAGAACATTGATATCATCTGATGACGAATCCGATGTTTCATTGTTCCGGTATAATAAATAACTCATTATGAAATATTTTTTTCTGCGGTTCCATGATATCGTGATTGACGGACACAAATTAACATTATTAATATGTTGTTGTATCTGTTTTTTACATTATTATCATTATTTATAATTTTCTTTAAAAGCTATAGTAATATTGTAGTATAGCTATAGTAATATTATAGTAGATAATATTTCAAAGTATTCAAAAAGCAATCAAGTGAACTTTGTGCTTAATAAAACATTTATGATAAATGTTCAAAAATAATCGAACCATATTTTTGAAGGGGCCTTTAATGGAGACATTATGATTTATTTTTTTATTTATTTCTTATCGTTCCAGCGTTCGCCACGAATCTCTTCTAAGGAATGCAAGGCTTAAGGCCGAAGTTCGCCACCCTAGCCCACAGTGGGTTGGCAGAGTCCCATGCCTTAAATAATATTATGCAGAACTCTAAAATGTGTCAGGTTTACTTGTGATATTTTCCTTCATCATTCTTGTAAGTAATATTTAATCTTAAGACGTGATTTTTATGCGAATGCGATGGCCGATTTGCCAGAATTCCAACCCAGAACACCCGGAGTTGAAGGCTAAACTTTAAACCACTAGGCTATCGCCGCTATTGAACTGCAGAATGCGCAAAGTCCTTATAATAACAACGTTATTAGAATTTTTGATCCTAACTTTATATTAAAATACTACCTATATATTACGTGTACATATCTAAATTTATTAAACCTATTCATTAAATAATACCAAAAAACGTAACCTCACGCCCGTAATTCCCGAAAGGGTAGAGAGAGCAATTTAGTAAATGCAAACGTTTTATCAATTTATCGAATATTTAAAAAAAAACTATTTTTAAATAAAATGTCACCCAAAACAGTAATACACTCCACAATTTGAACTATGGTCGATTCATCACCAAAAAATGCCAATGATGTACGAAATCATAATGCACCCAAATTATAGTTACGTGAACGAGCATAATGTTATGAATATCACACGCTTGCGTGGTTCATTGTAGATTTTTTTCTGATAGCTGGTACTTCAGCGTTGCACCAATAAAAATAACGACCTCAATTGTGTGTACGCAAACGAGCTATGACGATTTCATCATTGTTCAAATTGGCGGCATTAATTTTGCTCAGTACCTAGTTATTCGACATTTGAAAGACGATACCATCTTTAAATCTCTTGACCCCGATAGTTTGAGTGAGTACATTGAATTTTGTGTATCGCGTTGTTTACAGTTAGGACACAGTGTATATGTAACAGTATATGTTACGTTGAAATTAAATTATATGTGCCTTATACATTTTAATGAAACCTCTTTATATCATAGCAATAGCTAAGGATGCATGGTAATTGAGATTAAAATATAGCCATTAAACTTAGTATTGAAAGGAGGCCACAGGTGCGTTATAGCCGCTTAGATCAGATATACTTCTCGTATACCTACCTGTGAACTGTACCTCGAGTCTTACATCTATCTTTTCTTCAAATCTTCCCATATTACTGTTGTTTATTATATTTTGAATGGTTCATTTTCTGTTACATAAGAAATGTCATTAGAGAAATTAAAATTTTCTACAATCAATTTATAGCAATTATTCTTTTATAAATAGCTTACTAATATTATTGATTTTGTTTCATAACATTACCAGGATGTTTAAAACTCATAAATATAAGTTGAAAGTCATAATAATACCTATTACTTAGGAAGAAATAGGTTGACATAGTCACAGCGTCGTATTTATTTGTCGCATTGAGCCGCAGTTCGCGGAGGTCGGCGCGAAGCTTCGCGCGGAAGTCGCCGTGGGCCGCGCGTGATATACCGCGGGTGAAAGCTCAGAGCTCGTCGTTATCTAACCCGACCTTCTCTGGAGCACTGGGAAACTGGAAATGTCATGCTGAGACGACAATAATGCTAGCAGGGTGATGAATTTCAGACAAAATGTTACAATTTTACATCCAAATATGTTTAAAAACAACTTAATTACGTCACTTCTATATAATCCGAAGCGACAGACAGAGGGCAGTAGATCTCTCATTTTTCACTAGTTATGTCATAAAATCCATGGTATAGCGGGTGAATGTAAAAATTATGTGTAGATAATAATTATATTTGAAAGCACTTTAAATCGTAATCATAAATGTCATGCGACTTTTGGTGATAAATATAGCAATACTTATAACTGAAATAACATATTTAAGTTTTTTACGACATGTAAAGAAGCCAATTACAAAACCAACGCTTACGTTCGCAATATTCGAAGATCAATTAGTTTTATTGCGGAGCTTGTGCAAACCGCCGTACACTGTTTAATTACGATATACACGAGTATGTCATAATTACAACTGTCTTTATCATCAACTCGTTTTAGATCTATCACATGTTTCACCATATAATTTATTAATAATTTAACATACACATATAACTATTTATAACTATGTAAAACTAGAGTAATAAGTATAACTATATGAAAGTAAAGCAACGTATGTTATTTATCCTAAACATGTTCATTAATTTAACAAAGTTTCGTACAAAATTATCTAACAGGCAACAATCAAATTACAGCCTGGCTCATGAATATGCGCATGTCCACGAATACCTTATCTATGTTTTGTTCGCATTATCTGTTGTATTCAACTTTGTAACTAAGAGTTAGGGCTGTGGTCGTACCTAAAGGTGACATGGAAATAGACGCCTGTATGTCAGATGATGCCTTCAATACTAGTTAAGTGCGCTTCAGGGTGTTCGGTGATGTTATGAAACCAAATTATTTAAAGCGTGTTGTAAGATCACAGTTATCTGCGACCTTCGGCAGCCGTGAGAAGCATCGGCGAGTCTGCGTGCGACTCAACATTGTCTCCTTTTAAATAATCGACAACAACTAAGCTGTGTTGCAACAACGTGAGCACAATATTATATTCGCCCGATCGCGTGCGCTCTATTCGCAAATTGTATAATAATACTACGTTGCTTCCTCCAAATTTTGACCATCTAAACGCATTTACGTCAATAAAATGATGGTAACGTAACTGCCAGGTCGAGAACAGCGCTGGAGCATGTAATATTTCGAAAAGACTTCGCCCCGGCTGCAGCAACAGTTTAGGGATGTCGTAGGTTATCAGAAAATACTTTTAATTTTATTCCTAAAAGTATCAATAACTTATATACCTCCCAGTGATCTTATTCTTTCTTGAAAATACGTGACTATTACTGCTTGAATAGCCAATAATTAAAACTATGAGCTTAGTCCTCGTATTGTAACCGGAGAGCCGAGTCCAACATTGGAACGTTAAGCATGTGATGAATGTAGTGTAACAATATTAAGCACGTTAACAAGCGTATACAGTTAATGTTACGATATCTAGATTAAGCTATTATCTCGTGTAATCAAGCACGATAATTGTGTGAAAGTTCTAAGAATGGGGCCCGGAACGAAAGCGAGATCGCTGTCAGTCCCCGCTGAGGAATGAATCGAGCTGATTAGACCACGATTACAAAACTTATATGATTACACAAACTATAAGCTTATATTAGTTTACACATATAAATACGTTCTTAAATGTATATTAATCATAACATGTGAAAATTGCCTATTGTCTAAATTGCCTACCATTGTCTCAAACGCATAAAAAATTCTTATAGCTCAAAGTGTACATCATTATCTTACGGCGTTTATGTATGTAGTTTAT
>DWMF01000789.1:0-13157 GCA_018244815.1 Parelbella polyzona | reverse complement strand
AACTAACATGCAAGGAAGCCCCGTCGCTTCATCAAGATGAACGGCATTTAACTAACAAATTAATTACAAGCATTGTAACTCAATTTAACATCGTCTTTCCGAAACCAGCAACATTCATTGCCTGTCAACACCGCCGATGAAAAAAGGTTACAACTTTAAAGTTATTAAGTAATATTTTGTACAATTTATTATGATGTGGGTTCCGTGATGTAAAAGCACCGATATTTCGCTGATCGCCGCGAGCTTAATTGTTGACTAAAAAATTGGACTTATGTGTATAATTAAAAATATACCTATACATTTTCGGTGTTCGTGTCCGTTTATGTCTAACCAGATATTTACATGTTACTTATACTGGGCGCCATTGACATAAAACAACTTTTGATTTTGAATAAATAATCAGGAAACTCATCTATAGAAATCAAGCATTTTAACAAGCTAATTTAAATGTGGGTTGCCGACGAATTTTAAGTTACGCACCTAAAAACCCATTAAAATTTAAAAAATCTAAAACCTTTTTAATGTATTGGAGTATATTTCAGGACTCAGCAAGTATATTTCAAGGTAATCTATTTGTTTATTATGAAATAAAAAATAGTAAACAAAATTAAGTTGCCTGTAGTGCCGTATCCAGTCACTTCAGATCAAAGAAATGTTCACTGATCTACCCCCATTGTATAATACTGTCTTGTTTTACCCATATTTTTTACATATACATACTAAGAAGTTGAATCATTTAACCTTTTTCATTTTCTTCATCCATTCATTTCATAAGCCCTAATATCTAATCTGTGTGCCGTAATATGTAACGTGTGTGCGTACTCGTATGTCTCCGATATCTAATTTGTACGTAAATTGTTACTAAAACAAGCACAATGTTAATTCCCATGTAAGTGAATTATCTATCATTCTGAATGTGAATTAAAATTTTTCAACCTCTAATTCCTACAATCGCATTCAACAATAGTTAGTTAATTGTCGACGAATAAAAAATAGACACATTGTGAAAGAATGCGCTATAACGAAACGTGAAAACGTTTTACAAATAAATTCATCAGAAGCTTAAAACAACTGACAATGGACGAGTCATTCAAATGTCTTCCCATTACAAGCCGTCGCGTCGGCCGCGGCGCCACGAAATTTATACATTTTCGAAACAACAATCGAACATCGACATAAATAGACGCAGGGAGTTGGGGCCGAATGCTTTCATCCAAAGAAATTCTGTTATCCAAAGACATATAATTCAGTTCTGTTATCCAAACACATATAATTCAGTTATCCAATGAACCACATGCAGCGCACACGAGCACTCACCAGATTGAATCAAGACCAGGAAACGTGTGTAGCTCCCGCGGTGCGGCCCAGAAATAAGTACTCATAAAATATATTTTTCGAACGTGAGATGTACTTGTCGATCGTCAACCTTTGTACTTTATTCAATGTGCTGTAACGGAATTCTACGTGGGTGGCGACATATTGTTATGGCAACTACAACATATAGTAGGTATATACGTCACCGCATGACATTGGACTGTACCTAAAATTGATTTGACCTGGAACAAATACAAAATTTTTTTATTGCATAAGCTGACAAATAAGCAAACGGGCCAGTTGATGGTAAGTGGTCACCGTCGCCTATGGACATTTGCAACAGCAAAGGTATTTCTAACGCGGTGCCAGCCCTGAAGGACTCTCTTGAATAGATGCTGTTCCAGTCGTATTTTAGATTTAAATAACCAACTTTGAGTTGTAGCTTATCCGTTCCTAAAGTTTAATCAAATAGCGATTGCCTAATAGTTTAGATTTCAACCTCCAATACCTGTAATTTGGGTTTAAGCCTCCACTACACATCACCGACTTCAGTACTAAATCTATGCATATTTTATACAAAATATACTTTGGTACAAGGGAAATTTAATGGAAAAATCTAGTCACATTAGCGTCATCCACAATGTTCTTTAAAGTGTCTAAACTCTGGGTTCTCGCACTGCCTAGATTGGCAGATCATGTCAATTTTCAATTTGAGAGGAGTGAAGTGTCAAACACTAAAACGATAGAGGAATTGATATTGATAATACTGATGCAAGTTTAATGTTAACGATAACAGTAGGACATAAATATTTACTATATTCTTCGAGTCACGTTCATGCCCAGAATAATTAGGTGGTGACAGTTCCTATGTCAGTGAGATTATGAAAGCTTACAATTTGATTATGAAAGATTTATATCTAATACAAAGTCACGTATTATATATGAAGGCTTATTTCATTGTATTACTATTAAGCGTTTCATAGTATATTTACATGACTAGATTATGTACCGCCTTAACTCACGTAGGTTTTTTTAGGGTTATTGGACTAATTTCGGGTGTATATCAGGTCCTCCTTCATGAGCTCGCGCCGACGTCGCGACGCGTCTGACTAACTGCACTGACTTGAGTGTATTTCTTAGCCTAAATAATGACAACGACTTTTATCTCCCAGTTTAGTCAATAGAGCTTTTATTTGTGGGGGTTAGCAAATATTAGGAAATTATTTACAGACATAAGTTTAATTACTATAGTGCTGATAATATACAATCAAATATAAAACAAAATTAGACAATGCTTATTTAAAAAAACATCAATCAACAACAAAATATTTGATCAGAAGATCAAACATTTTTCCAAAGTTTCTTGGCAGTGGTTTGTATAGATAGCTGATAATAATGAATAGATATATAATGATATTCTCATATTATTAAAATGCAATAATTCGACACGGAAATATTCAAATAAATGTATGTAACGCTACGCGTAATAAAATTGTCGATAGATACTTACTGAATAACAAAATCATATAAATTAAATTGAAGTCAGAATTTTTAAAATAATGACCGCAACAATTGAATGGCGTGCCAGCGACGCATACAAAATCTGTAATCTCTAGTAATCTCTCAAGTTTCCTTTTTTTAAGACACCACGTATTTTGACGACACTGTTCAATTTTTATAGTCGATGCTCGGGTATTCATTAAACCACACCGTTTCGACATTCGTGATGAAGCTCATTTCACGGCCGTATTACAACAACTCCGACGTCCACAATAATCGTGTCGAATTAAAATTCAAATCGAATCGAATGTGAGATCGATAAAAATGATATATTAAGGTGCTATTCAGAATACTGCTTTTTTTGTATATTATATATGAAGTGTTAATTTGTACTGCGGCATCGAACTTTATGTGTTTCTCAGAGCTTCAAACAACTAAATGGGATGTAATAAGAGCAGAACGTGACTTGATCAATACAATTGTTTCTTTCGTTTAATATTTAACCAGAATACTTGACCAGGGTGTAAGCAGTGTTACTAGGTGATGGTATGGGTTGACCGTAACACAGACAGGCAACATGTCAACGATCCTTAGGTAGTACATAAAGCCATTTTGTTACACTGTTTACGACGTTTGAACTGACGTGTCTTGTTCACGGCGAAGGTAAACGATGCTGTGTTTCAAGGTACATCACTGTCAGAAGACAGTATATCGAAGGGTACGTACATAGACTGGTATAATCTTATCTATATTGTTAATTAACTGTACTGTTATTGAATAAATAATTGCTTTTACGAGAATGTTTAAACATTTCTGGAAAATGAAAAGTTAATTGATATGTGATATCGACATTGGGCCATATAACTCGGTGTACGGGTATTCATAGAAAAGGTATGTTTTGAATTTTGAAACACAATATTTAACTAGATATCATTAAGAAACAGTCAATTGTATAAATATTATGTTATTTACAGGTTAATTTTATGACGGTATGGTGGTATTCATAGCGATTGTCGTACGTTATGGTTTTTGAAAAATAAAATTAACTAGACGTTATTAACAAATAATAATATGGACAAGTATCACGTTATTTACAGGTTTGTTTAATAACGTAACGATGGATCTGCTCAATAAGAACAGAAGAGACCGGCCGCTTACAATTATTCGAAGCTGGGACCCGTGACTCTATGAATGCACCGTAAGCTTGCAAAACGACACGGCGCATTGTTGTTTCATGTTTCGTTTCGCTAGCAGTATCCGTACGCAGCTTTACGACGAGAATCAGTGAATTTCCCCCGAGTGCTGTAAAGAGCTCGTCGTCAGACGACATTTCCGTCGCAGTTCGATTCCGGTTTGATGTCTCGTACAACGTCCCTGATGCGATATTTTGCAGTGAAAATAAGCAAAAACGTCTTTTAACACAAAATCTTAAAGCATTCTGCGGCGTGAAAACTGAAATTGGGCAAGTTCCTGTGTCATGTTTCTGTAAACTAGTTCAGTTTTAAAGAATTAAAATATAATGTTCTCTACCAAATGATTAAAACTAATATTGTAGTACCAGCTATTCGAGAGGATCACACAAAATGCATGTGACTGTTGAGTTATTTAATAAAGACGAGATGTCAAGTAATAAACACACAGTGCATTAAATATATATAAAACTGAGCATAAAAGCTGCTTCTAAAGATTTGTCCCTAGCATTCTTCAAAACATATGAAGCACTAATTTTGTACGCATGCAGTTCTGGTATAAACCTTTGAAATAGTATTGGACTAAATTAAATAATATTACATTTCAAATCTAAGTCTTTGCTTTGCTCTATTCCCGTAAGGATAATCTCCAGATATTTCGTACCAGTTGCAATATTAGTATTAAGATTGATTGGACACTGACTTCATTTTTCTTTTCTCATAAAAGGTGCTCACGAAAATGGCCGCGTTTGGAAATGTTCTCATTAAGCCCGGCGGAATCTTTTTTACTTTATAACAGAACGCTCCCCTTCCTTATTCAGTCAAGTATTACGAAGTTTTCCTCCCTCATCGGCTGCGAAAGAAATGACTAATAAGGAACGTCACAATGATAGCAATTTATTCGCACCCGAAGTTGTTCCGTTTTAATTAAAATGTAGAGAGAAACGCATAACTTTACTGCTCTTGGACGGTTAATTTTAATAGTTTCTTTATTTTTCCCGCTACTGTAAGCTACTATCAAGTCCGCAGTATTAAAATGTACGCTCAAAGAGCCTTTGCATAAAACTAGACGAATTTAAAATTAAACTTTAGGTGTTTCGGTGTCGACACTTACAGCTTACTTAAAGCTGATTAAAAATGATTTGCTGTGAGACAGAATATGAACACGCTTCGTTAAAGATATTATTCAAGAAAAAAGATAAAGTATTTATAATAATTATGTTTTTATTTATAGTATGTTAGTCTAGAGCAGAAGCAAAGATATTGTTCAATATAAACAATATTTTACTTCATGAAAAACATTCTGAAAATTCAAATCCCATAAGGAGGTGACAACATGTTCCATTTGTCATCAACACTTCATCATGAACACTTTTACTTTTCACATAAAACGTTGGACAGAGATTTCCTCGCAGAATGCAAGAACTTAAGGACATAGTTTGCTATGTTGACGAAGTATGGGTTGGCAGACTTCACTTGCCTTAGAAGACATTATGCAGAACTTTAGAGAACATGTTGGCATGCGCAGGTCTCCTCAATATCGTGTTCTTCTAAATTGATGTGTAAATCATTTTCTCTGTAATTGTATTACTATGCAGAAACATAAATAATATTTCAGAATTGCGATCATACATTCCTACATGGCGATCGTACATGGCGCTAATCGAACATTAGTTATGTACCCAACTGATTTGTTTATTTGTAAATCGTCTTGATTAAAGAAACCAAAAACTATTAACTTATTTGTATATTTTATTCATATTAAAACATTGTAATATTCGCAATTTCATTACTATCCATTTTGAGCACCAAGTTTTCCTACTTCCACTCCATACTTGCAATTTACGATACGGTAAATATATTCGGAATATTTTAAATGAGTTTCACGTTAGCCGTGCACCTCGTTTATGGGAATTTCTCTAACGTGAACGTTACGTACTTGAGAATTAAAAGTATTTGACTTTCAGTGCTTGAATTTAAGATCGCGAATACGGAATCTTGGTTCTGGTAAGTGCTAGATGTCGATGAGTCTGGCTGTTTCTTAAGCTGAACGGAATTTAAACTTTGTTAACGGATATGTGTAATCCTAATGTGCTGTTTTAGAATAAAATAGAGTATTTTATTTTCACAGCATAGTTAAATTACAGATGTTGCCAAATTAAACCTTCACTAACTCTTTTAAGTAAGACATAACATGCTAATATAGTGACAATTAACTTAACATTACATTATCTAACATATATTTAGATACTTCTTCCAAATTTCTTCTGAAGATAAAGAAATTCTCAAGCAATAAAAAAGTACTATGGACAAACATAAAAACAATTAATCAAATTCTACAAATGACCTGGGAGTTGGGACAAATATTTAAATCTATTACTGGACGCAACTCCTTGATTATACCACAAAATGCAACGAGCTTGTTTTGAAAACATATACTTAAACAGCATTGTATTAAGTGTTCACAGCTAGACCATATTGGTATAAACACGTATCCATAACAACATTGTATTACAAATTATCTATTATAACTGATTTCGACAGACTGGCCCGTTGAGCAGTGGTTGGCGAACCTAACTGGGTTCGATATCCACTTAGAATAAATATTCGTGTGATGAGTATTTATTCTGTGTCTGCGTGAATAGATAAATCTATATAAATATATCTCGTTACTATAACTAGCTCACTTGATGCTTAGTTTGAAAGTAGATGCCCGTGTGTGAAAATGACCCGACGTATTATTTTATTATATTGTAGCTATAGCAGTAGTTGACCAATATTTTAGTAAATATAGCAATATTTCTAAGTTTAATATTCATAATGATGGACGCATTCGGCTCTTTGAAGGAACTGCTACGAAAAAGTTTTTGGCGAACATTACCCCCTTTATATTACCGTTTTGTCACGATTTCTTCTTAAATATAACTCAGTATTCGATCATGATTGTAAAAATAATCGTCAAACCTCGTTGGAGAACTTCAAGCAGCTTAAAAGAAAAGGCGTTGGCCTTTAAAACACTGCCGTTTGGCCGTTCGAACTCTTGAAGTGTTGGAGATGCTTGATTGATTTAATTTTTTATAATTTTATTCATATAATCAACCTACCTATAAAATCTTGATTCTACAATGAAATCTTGACTATACCAATCATTCTGCAATGAGTCACTTTAGAACGTTGCAAGATTTATATAAGTAATTGTAGAAGTGTTAGTTTCAAAAGTCCCGCATCGAAATCCTGCATACATTATATTTAACTCGCCACAAATTATCGTGTTGACAAACTCACAACCATTTCCGTCAACACGGTCATTTGTGTCCTAAAAGAAATGGAGAAAACATATCGACGTACGTTAGGCGGCTTTTAAAAAAGAAAAGTTCCACTTTCGTTTCTTTTTATCTCCGAGGGCAATAAATATGTCTTCCGCCCTCACACGCTCTGATACCAAAATGTTTTACCGACTACCACCTAGCCAATAAATTTAGGAGATTAATGATAGATACAAAATTTATTTACTTAAGTACCCGGTACCATGAAATGTAATCTGTCCTAATACGTAATAATCTCACAAACGCCTTTTTATCTTACATACAGGCTTCGAATGAATTCTATGAAATATTACATTAAATGCCGTAGAATATTGATGGCTTTTAAATGAAACCTTTAGGTCACTGTACCCGAATAATTGGGGTATTTTTTATTTACATTGACATCTCGCTAATGTAAAACAAGGGTGCAAAAGTAATTAAAAGGTCCTTTAATTGCGTGGTACCTTGAATGATAAAATATTAAATCTAATTTAACTCACTAAGATAGACTATATTATAGGGATAGAAAGAGAAGATAGGAAGCAGAAAATACCAAAAAGATAAAATGTGGAGAGTTGGAGCAAAAATGCTATAGCGAATTACATTACTCCCTCCTCATACTAGAAGTATAGTTACTAGGATAAACTGGAAATTATAAGTGCTTAAAAAGTATCAATGAATAAATAGTGAATGCCAAAATTAAATAGCAAGAATTTGATATTTTATTCATGTCACAAAAGCGGGGTAATGAAATATAGAGCAGAGATTTTCCCCACTCGAGGGATTAAACGTCAAAAAAATAGCAATGCAACCGACACGTTAAGCCACTTTCGCTACACTTATTGATTTAACAAGTGATCCATATGCACTCCTAACTACTCACCCTCTAAGCAAAGAGACGCCATTACGGACCACGTGGGACCCCAGCCCCGGGTCCTGCGCAGCTCCCCGGGGGCCAGCTAACGCGTGGTTCCGCTGCACATTTTTACTTTGCCACTAATTGGTGCATTTGGGGAGTAAACCCCAACTCCCAAGGGAAAACAATAACAAGCAGCTTTCTCCGTGTCAGTTTATTTGTGCAGATGAACCTATTATATACTTGTTACCTGCAACTTTGGTACAGTTCCCGTGACCAAAACAAAAATCCTAGTACTTATACATCCTGCTATATATTTTCGCCTCGATTACTTATTTATCACCACATAAAATTCTGTTTAAACCTGTCCATTTGCTTTTGCGTGGTAAACAAACAAACACAATTATTTTTTGAGGTCTGTATCATGTACATAATTGTAGCAAATATAATTTTCAAAAAATATTTCATTTGAACTTTCTACTCTCGTAACCATTTCATTGCCTGAATAGACTAGACTCATAAAAGGATTAACACAGCGTGTAATAGAGGTGTCCAATGACTGTATTTATTTCTATAATTTAAGAAAATTTGATACGTAACGCTCCTCTAAGATATTCCTATGAAAATCGGTAACAAATATAATAGAAAAATTGACAATACTTTGCTTCCGTAAATAAATTTGAACGATTACCGAAATTAACTGCGCTAAGTAAACAGTTTAAGACGAATTATATAGCTGTTATGTATAAACCATAGATATGAGCTTTGTATATAGAAAGTAATTAAAAATATAGAATTTAAGAAAATTGCTTTTGCTTGTGGTAATTACGTAATAGTGAAATACAATATAAAATAATTACATATGAAATTATCGTACGATAAAGAATCGTAATTTACTTATGTAAACACAAAAGTTTCTTCGTAGTAATTATGATACTTATTACCGCTTCGCGTGTGAGTTTTTATAGTATCACCGCGGCTGTTCATACAACAAATATAACCACAGTTCATTAAAACTCAGCACAAATGTCAATCTTATTAAGGCGTCTCAAATCGCTATACAACGATCTCCTAATAGCTGATAAAATAATCCCCAATCTGGTGTAATCCTACTTCGTCAAAACTCCGGTATATATTTGTCACCAAACATATTAATAGTTACAAGTTACTTTAACGTATATTAAATCCCTACAGATTTATCTCCCGATAGCTGATAAAACACGCATTCACGAATCTGTTAGTAAATTGAACGAGAAATCGCAAATGCCTGTGCCAGATGACGTAATTACGATTGGCAAGACAGCTTGATTGATTAAGATATTACAAGATCCATTCACAATGTTAGGCACTCGTAACTAAGCTAAACATACCATATACGAAGTGGATGAAAATATATTAAAGTTTCTTACTGACAATAGTCAAGAGATGTGATGGATTTATAAACCAATACTACTATCGCTCTCGTCTGTTACATATTTATCTAACTGTTATTAAAGCAGAGTTTAAGTACAGCTTAGCTTTCATATCTTTTTAAAAGATGTTTTATGTTTAATTTACATCAAGAATAATATTTCTTTTTTTCTACTTGTCTCTACACCAAGTCAGTACTTCGTCGGAATTTAAAATATTTAGGTATGAGCATTTAGACTACTATTTTTCTATTCTAAGTTTTCCGTTAAAATAGGGTATATAAATCCACTGTTATCCATCAAGCACTCCGCAAATCAATAGCACAGCCACTACTCAAATACTCTTGCATCTGTTGAAAAACGTGAAGTGCCGTGGAATTGAGTTTCAAAAGCCCATGAAGCCTCGAGAGGCGCACAACAAAGGGAGAACTTTAATATTATCGGATGATCCTATGTCCATTGCGTGTGCCTATCTGCAAAATTTCACGCACCCTTTGTAATAATATATCTCGGTAGGCTCTTATCTACCCTCGTGCCAATCGCTTCACTCCGGAGGCTCAAAAACGATAAAAGGCCCCACTATATCATATTGGCACTCCTGATAGAGGATCCAGTCATATTTGGCACTTCGTGAAGGATAACGGACTTTACAAAAGGGAATTGATGGATACTGGCCGCAAGTAAGTTGGAATGTAGAAATACCCCTGGAATGACACGCAAATTTTACGGACCGATAGTATCGGCAATTCAAAGCTGATCCACGTAGCAGATTTCTATTTAATAAATGCCTACATACATACATACATAAATACATATAGCTATAAAAGCTACACTTTTGAACCTTGTACTAGCCGCTGCTGTTCCCTACAACTCACTAATGTGTCGTATATAGACGTCTCTCGAACCCACCCTGCGATCGAGACCCTTTGTGTTGCGTAAATGCTTTAGACAATAGACAGATCCACATTTATTACCAAAACTTCCACCGATTACTGTTTAGCATTATGAAAAATTTTAACATATACTTATTTATATCGGGTCAAAGTGAAATGTGAAAATCAGTGTTCATTTAATAATCGTTGAGGTGTAAATGTAAAGAAAACAATGACTCGCTAATTCGCCCCCGCCCAGTGAGGTCACCGGGTGTGGCCGCTGATGAGCCGAGGCCTTTATCGCGAGGAGAATATTTGTACAAGAATATTTTGCTCCCTTATTTGGTTGTACTTAAATATACATGCAATTTTCTTAAGCAAAATGCCGGCAAATATAAAGCATAGCATTAAACAAGCCGAAAAGAGGTTCAAAAATACAAATCAATGATAAAGGTATTAAAATATGGAGCAAAAAGCTACGATGGCATGAATTATTAAATCCAACGCTCATACGGCGAACTAACGCCACACGCGTTGCATGCAAATAATATGTTAAAGAATAACCGTCTGCATAAAATAAAAAGGCTTTTTCTCTGTACTTTAGCTATTAATATAGTTTTGCGTTTAATTTTAATAACTGCAGAACTCATAAATTTTGTACCTGGTCAATGTGGTAAACTACTTCCGTCGTGACCACGATATAACTGGGTTATATGTTAGCATATTTCCATTTTGTGAAAATCCGTTGAACAAAATATGTAGAGTCTAGCATTTTTGCTGAGCTCATTGATTTATTTACCCAACTGAAACATGCTCACGTAAATTGATTAATGACTTCGTAAAACACATGTAACCAGATGAGATTTAAGTTCAGTATACAATATTTTTAGTGACTTGTCACCGTGAATATCGTGTTTCTATAGAGTTCATAACATTTTCATAGTAGATACCCATTATAAAAATGTGTATAATATTTTTGCTCTTATAACTGGGTTTTGTGTTTGTATTATTTTAGTTATCGAAAAAAATATTTTAAAAGTTAAAAAATATTCATACATATTTTCGCGCCAGGTCTTTTACAAGGTAGAAAGCTGCGAGAACAGGTATGCAAGGGTAGAAATATTTGGCACTCCGTGTTCTCTGCCTACTCTTCAAAAATGTATTTGTCATTTAAAATGACATTAAAAAAATCGATAAGTATTATTTTCACATTATAAATATTTTTAACATTGCATTGTTAATTAAATGTTCGTTTAGGGCCTTTTACAAAAGGCGTTGGACAGACGTCCATAATATACGAGCATATAAACATCGCCGAAATGTTCCATGTCACAGTAGATTGGCCTATAGAGCGCAATATCGTCTGGGAGAAATAGATGCCTCGATGGGTGGTAATCTAGATATCCTAGGAATGGGAAATCGACTCGATGAAGAATTTTAATATTAAAAAGACAGTTTTACTATTTACTTTTTTTTGTTTTCTTACACACTTTTCTTATCATAACTTTTCTTTATCATGTTTATAAAAAAAATGAAATCTTAAACATAGAAATATAGATAAATTAGATTTCATATTGTGTCTTATTTACTACATCGCGCTGCGTGTTTAAGTAGTTGCCTAAATTACCATATTCCGTATCATTATTTCGTGAAACGATGAACAAATAACGTTTCATGGCTTTTCGAACTGGCATTTATGGCTTTTTTGCATCATAAAGCCATCCACGGCTTTCATAAGTTCAAAACCATTCGCGTGTCGTTACCGTCAACAGCCACGCGACTGACTCGTGTTGTACGAACATCAATCCTTTGCGTGTTATTTCATTGTAATGCGATTTACGAAACCATAATGCCTTTACAATGGCCAGCTTAATCCGACTGTAATGTAAACAGGAACGATTCAATATCAAAACGGCGATTACTTTTGTGATATATACGAATAAATGTTATTCGGTTATTCAAAATTCAGAAGCGTTAAAGGCCGCCTCATATTCATGATCGAAGTCGCCTTTTGATAGAGTTTTATGTGTGAAAACTTCAACACATTCGAACCTCACTTAACAATTTATTAGAAAGTAACAATAATAATACAATATGAGTTAAAAATTTCAGTAAAAATGGATATTTAAATGTTTGTTTAAAGGTTTTTAAATAACGGTTAATTTGTATGAAATGTATCGGAGTTTCTTAGTCACTTAATCATAATACATATTAAAATGCATATTTATTTCCACGGCACATGATTTATAAGTCTGTCACCGGTACACAGTGAGCCGGCTTATTGATTTTCATTGGCGGCTCGGCTGCTCGTTAAAACAAAACACGGGCCTTACGATATAATTAACGGTATAATTTACAACGGCGACGTATCGCAAACACGTTGCTCTAGTGAAAATAAAATTAGTTTTCCACCTACACGTTGACCACGCGACCTTATAAATAGTCATCTTTATGCCTTGTCACACAATTATTGCCTTTGTTTAACTGTGTAACAAATTTTTTTGAAAATTAAATTAAATTATTTCGTGAATTTCTGAATCAGATTTTATTTGTGCTGACATAAAATTGTTCCATGGAATATATTCGCATACACCTTGCCAATGTGTCGTTTGAGTCTAGTAGGCTTGATAAGTAATATATAATTTGCCCAACAAGTGGATGGGTATAAAAAAGAAACGATCGGTGTGATTGCGTAAAAACTTAAGGAATTA